>QEPC01000801.1:8845521-8864950 GCA_003113815.1 Sphenodon punctatus | reverse complement strand
CTGACCCCATGTGGGTATTGAGCGTGATGAACATCTGGCGCACGCCGTTCAGACGTTCCGGGCCCTTTGGCCCCGCGGGGGGGTTGAGCGTGGTTCAGTGTGGTTCAGCGTGATCTCGTAACGTCTGAAATCACCCTATGTAGTCAGCATGATTTTGAGCACTGTGGTCACACAGTTACATAGCTCTTGTGGACGCTAAGGTCCTAAGACCAGAGTTCAGTGCTGACAGCTATTCATCAGTACTTTGGGTGAAACCATGAACCCTATACTCAAGTAAAACTCCCGTTGATACTAAGGGTGTTTTTAAATGAGATGCCCCACACATGGACACCCACCATCCATGTGGGCGAGCATTTGTGTAAATTTGGTGGGGGGTGGGTGCACGGTCCCGTAACCCATGCACCGCCCACCGCATTCACACATGGGGCACTCCAGAAAAATCACAGGCAGTTGTGCATGGGACTGTTTGTTTGAAGTGCTCCCCCATGCATGACACTCCCACACCTGCCCCATGCACCAGCCACAGACACACATACACACACACACACACACCCATCTTGTTTAAAAACAACCTAAATCTTATTGAAACAGTGAGAAAAGGCCATTGGCTTCAATGAGTTTTGGATTGCAGGATTTAGCCCTCAGAGTGGGAAACCAATTGATTGTTTTCATGGCTGAAACTAAATCAATACCTGCATGACTGATAACCATAATAAGTGTATCTTTTCAGATGAGTTTTGTAGTGATATTTATGGATAGTTAAACCAGTTCAATTTAATTAACAATTCATGCAAATCTCAAACTTGAACCCAAGCTTGAATTGTCCAGAAGTTTAAAAAAACATTTTTAAAATTAATGTTCAAACGTTTCTGGACTTCCAGTTTTTGGCTGAAACTTTAAGCAGAACTATCCAGATAACACAAGACAGAGGCAGCATGGGGCAGTCTTACATTATTTCAGAACTGCTCAGAAGCAATAAATACTGTGGCAGAAAATGTACATTTGATGTTTCTAGCCCAGTTTCTTTAACCAAAAAGGTTTCAAGATCAATTCTAATTCATATCCAGGACGTTTCCCCCCCACCCCAAGCAGCAATATGCAGAATGATTGAAAGTACTTTTAATTGTGGTCTGGGTGGTACTATAGACGTTCTGTGCTAGCTGTAGAATCATAGAATCATAGACTTGGAAGGGACCTCAGAGGTCATCTAGTCATTTTCTTTATTTCATTGTTTTTCTTTAACTAAATTCTTGTTTTCAGTGTTATTTCTTCTCCCTGTTTTTACTCAGTGCTTAGTTGGGAGCAAAAACAGAATAAAACCCTCTGGACTTTGCAAACTGCGGATGGTAAATAATCGTCCCTTAAAATTCACACATGAACAGAACAGTTTGCAAGGAACTGGGAGTCAGTCATGGCTGCAACACCATTTCCCTGGGTCCCGCTGAGGATGCTCCTGCTGTTCTGAGTTGTTATGCGAGTAAAGGGCGGTGAGTGATACATTGTTCCTACTCTAGCCTATTGGCATTTACCTGTGAAAGATTATACAGATGTAACCTAGCAACCAAGACTGGGTTGTCAGCAGCGGGGATTGACTTGGGGACCCTCTTGCTCCATCTGCATGAGTCTCTCCCTCGTGGCCATTTGTGCATGCACAGTGGCGTCTTTAAAAATTATTTTTAATAAAATAAAACCAAAAAAATGAAAACAGTAGAGTCCCTTACCAAAAAAAAATAAAACCCAGAAAATGAACAGGTTTTGGGAAACGGAAATTAAAACTAAAACAAACATGATGTGCCTACTGCACACCTCTAGTCTCCAGGGTTCCAAGGTCCAAGACTGGGCTAGGAGCCTATGAGAGGCTCGTCTATAGCGAAGGACTACGGCTGCTTTTATACACGGCGCTGAAGTGCCTCCTGAGTCCCGTGTTGAGAGAAAAGCCGGCGCTGGGAGTGTTTCCATGATCTCCGTGCTGCCGGAAGTGACATGTTCTCTGTTGTTGGCAGCAGCCCTGCCGCTGCTGGCAACAAGGAGCACATCACTTCCGGCAGCACGGGGAGCATGGAAACACTCCATGTGCCGGCTTTTTTCTCAATGCAGGACTCAGGAGGCGCTTTTCAGCGCCTCGTATAAAAGCCACCTGAGAGCCTAGGAAGTGACTTATTTCAAGTCACTTCACTGAGAGTCCAGTAACAGGGGTTTGCCACCCATGTAAAAGAGACTGATTTACCGCGATTTCGAGCTTGGGTTTGTGCACCTTTTGGTTTTAAGAAAGCAATGTGTGGGGTGGGGAACAGTGGAGTTCTCACTGATTTGGAGCCTGAATCCTGACACAACATACATTGGCTAGGCACTCTATTACAAGTCCCCAGCCCAGTGCAACACCCCACAGGATCCTGCCATTCCTAAGGACACTTTTGTATTATCTCACCTGTGAGCCCACCTTCATGGCAGTGTCAGTCATGACTGGCTGCTGCCTTGGCTTCTGTTGTGCAAGTGCAAGCTTCAGTGTGACCTCTAACAAATATTCCTATGAAAATTAGAACCCAAAGGAACTATTGCTAACATGATGGATTTTATTGCACAAGGCAAATTGGTTCAATCAATCATTGGATTAATAAACAAAATAAACCAATCCTTAGAAACACAAAATAGGCAAAGTAATTAAAATTTATGCATATGCATAATACATTTATTGCCAGGCTACTAATTCCTTCTGCAATAAACATGTTATGCATGTCTATAAATTTCACTGGCTTTGCTCCTGTGTTCTCTGGCATGCCTAGAGACTGTGTATTCTTTGGTCTGTCTGCATGTGGCCATGGATCATCCCATTATCTCTGGCAAAGCCAATGGCATGACTTGCCAAACAGTATTTGTGGACATCAATAGTCCTTGGAACGGGAAATAAAATGTTGAAACTTACTGGCCTGTAAGTGGAATCTTGCTATTGGGGCTATAGAGTTGTTTATCAGAATGATAATTTCTGCACTTACCTCATCTCAAAGGGGATTTGTTCAAAGCGAGAATAAAAATAAACTTCAGCTAGAGTTGTGAGGGATACTTAGTGTGTTTTTTCCCCTTTTGTCAAATAGACTTCAGTATATCTGTCCTAAGAAGGTGGCTGAATCATGGAAGCAACATCCAGTGCCTAAGGTTTGAAGCCTTTCCTACTGCGAAGGGGGAAACACCATTAATGTTCTTTCTGAAGAGGCCACTGAATATATTTATTTATTTATTTAAAAAATTAATGTATTTTAGGACATTGTATAACCAAATTGTTTTCCCAACATCTGGCAAAAATAGGTTCACATACACACAGTGGAGTAGCAACAGGCCAAAGTAAAAGAGCAGTTCCACCCCACTCAGTGCCCCTAAATAGGGTTACCACCTTTTACAATTTGACCCCAAGACTCCCATTTTGGCCTATGAGAGTCTCAGGATCAAACTGCAAAAGGTGGCAACCCTACCCCCAAATCAGAATTAAGATGAGAACTGTCTTCTGGTATTATATTTGGAAAGGTGGAATATGGCCCAAACTCAGTGTGGGGAGAGGTGTGTTCCCTCTCCCCTGCTCCTCTGCCATTTTCACATCCCTGATTCCACATGAAAGTTAGCCTGCTTGAACTCAGTCCAAAACGAAGGGGAATGTTGGTGATGGGTAAACGAAGGAATTCTGAGCCCACAGAAGCTTTGACTGATCCCTTCCTGAAAGAGATAGATTTAGCTTTTGTCTCTGTAGCTTACAGTTTTGGATCCACTGGCAGTGACACTTCTAAATCCCTAGCTGACATCTCGAACCAAAGTCAAGCATGAAGGCTTGGCCTCTCTGGTGTGTGCCTTTGTTGCTTTAAACTTTAAACTTTAAAGTTTAAATAGTGACTATTGGAATGTGCCCTGGGAAGGAATGTTCCCATGAGCGTTACTCAAGTCGAGCTTCAGGCAGAGTAGAATGCACATGCCTGCGGCAGGATAACATGAGCACAGGTGCTTTTAAACAAGCAAGGCTTGGTGGGAGCAGGGTCTGTGGTCGCTGAGTGGCACGGCTGTGGAGCAGCCACTCAGGTGTGGTGAGTGCGGAGGGATTCTAATGGGTGGCTCCCAGCGTGGCTACCTTGGCAGTCACCTCACACTCCCCCTGACATGGATCATGCGGGAGGGCGAAGCGCACCAGGCTGATCTTTGAAATTGGCATGTCTCAGCCATGACTGCTGGGGCACCAGACTCTCCAGCACTTGTGGCCAGTTCCTGTGACTTGCAATGGCTGTATCGCCTTCAGTGCCTCTGAGTCGGGGACCTGGCTGCTGGTGTGGGTGGCCACCCCAGTTCACATGGGCAGGGATTGCGTGGACACCAGTTGCCACACCCTTTTTTGGCTTGCCACAGGGGCACTCTGGTTTTTTTGGCAGTGTCCCATGAGTGGTCATGATATGAGGGTGTGTTGAGTGGCTCATGGGAGCACACATCCCCCTGCTCCACATAGGTGGATTCACAGGGGGGTCTCAAGGGGCTTCAGCCCCCCCATTTTGTTTTGGCTTTCATTGTCATTGGTTTCAATGTAAAACACATCTTTGGCTGTAACTTTGTTGTTTTTTACTATATGTGGCTGGAACTTGGGATGCATATACCTCCCATGGAAGGTATTAGGTGTACCCTATTTCACAAGAATTGAGTAAAGGAATCCAGTTGTAGAAGCAATTGAATTGTTTTATTTTGCAAAATTCTTCATATACATTCATATACATTTTTAGCTGTAACTTTTTTGCCTCTTATCTAATGTAGATGACACTTGGCAGGTTTACACCCCTTCCCATACTTACTATCTTTGCCAACTTTCAGAAGTATTGGATAAAGGGTCCTGGTGGTATAAGCAATTAACATATAAATGTATATCTGACTAACATCTTTGTAGTCCAACCAGTGTACATGAAATTTGGCAGGGCTGTATATAACACTTTCATTATCATTTCATTATCATCTCTGCCACATATCAGAAAGCTGTGATAAAGGGTCCCAATTTTATATGCCTGCACAGCATATGCAGAGAAGGAGCCTATGCCAGGGATTCTCTTACGTCACTGTGGTATAAGATCGGTTGGTGATGCCAATTGGCCAGCAGAAAGGTCAACCAAATATCCTCATTCTGTGCTGTGACCATCCCAACATCTCTCCCCCACTTGTTACTGGAAAGTCAGAAGCATCTGTTTAGGAAAGAGTCAATAGAGATTCTCTTATGTCCTCTGTCACAGTGCTGCAGGATGTGATTGTGATGATAATTGACCAGCCTGGATGTGTAAACTATGTCCCCTGATTGCTGGGATGCTATCCCCAAAGTCCCAGTTATGTCCTTTATGCCCTTATGCCCACCTCAGGGCCGCCCCCTATGCCTGCCTCGAAGCCACTACCAATTGGTCCTGTAAAGCTGGAAGCATGCAGTAATTGGCCAGTGAATGTGTCTGTCAGTCTTTTGGTTTGCTCCACATCCTCCCTCCTACAATCTCTCTCCCCCTGCCATGCAGGGTGCCTGCCTCTGACTGGCACTGCATGTGCTGCTATTTATCTGAATAATGGTCTTCACAGGGACAACATCAATTGCTTATAAAATTGGGTCCCTTTATCAAATTGTTCTGTAGTTTGGCAGAGATGACAGTGAAGGTATGTGATACATTCCTGCCAAATACCTTTTAAACAGGATGGAATATACAAATGATACAGCTGGAAATGTATTTTCAAGTTAATGTCTTATACCATCAGGACCCTTTATCCAATCTTTCTGAAAATTGGGAGGAGTGTTAGACTTATGGAGGGACATAATATTCACAGGTGTAATGCAAATTGGATGCAAGATAAAGAAGTTGTAGCCATGAATGTGTATGGAGCTTTTCTGAAAATCACAACGTTCAATTGCTTCTAAAATTGGTTTCCTTTACCTAATCATTTCACAAATTGGTACACTTAGTGCCCTCCATTGGGGGTACACCCTCCCCATGTTTAATCAGAATTGAATAAGAAGCAAAAAAAGTTACATCCAGAAATATATTTTTCAGGTTTTTCCCTTTATTTCAAAAACAAAATGTCATTTTCTTTCTATTTTTGTTATTATTATTTGTCAGTGTTCATTATTGTTATTGTAATAATGAAAATGACATGCACACCCCTACAAGGGGGCATAAGGGGGCATAATTTGCCCATCTCTCTTTTATAGTTCTCTTTTATAGTTGTCTTTGGGTATGGAGTGCAGTGGGGATTTGCTTCTTACCAGATTGGCTTGTAAGGGGGCATTTCTCTTTTATTGCCCTCTTTTGTACAGTGAGGATTTGCCCCTCATCTACTTTGGGCTTAAGGGGGCATTTGCCCCTCCCTGATTTATTTCCCTCTTTGGCATGGGGTACAATGGAGATTTGCTCCTAGACTTTGGGTATTTTCAGATGTGCCGGGGCGCCCATTGGCCCTGGCATGGAATCGCATATTGATTCCCCTCCAGAATCAGAATGGCCCATCAACAGACGTGCCGGCTGATTCTGGAGGGGGATCGGGGGAGGGGGCGGGGCTGCACGGCACAACATGTGGCCGCACAGCCCCGCCCCCCCATGCTCCCAAGGCCGCCCGCCTTCTGAGAGATGGGCGAGCACAGCGGCCAATGCGGCCACAACACACCCCCGCCCCCCCCCCGGGGTATTGGCCATGGCCCGTAATCAGCAGCAGGCACGGCCGCCGATTCCAGGCTGTGGTCCAGGAGCAGACGTGACGTTTTTATTTATTTATTTTTATTTATTGGATTTTTACTCCGCCCCTCCTAAAACAGCTCGGGGCAGCTCGGTGAATCTACCGTGGTTGACCATGGTAACATCACATCTGTTGGGCCAAAAAGTTATTCCTGCCGGATATTCACCCCCGGCAGGAATCGCTTTGACCACGCTTTCGGAGCTCCGGCCGCCTGGACCTCCAAAAGCGTGGTCAAAGCGATTCCCACCAGGGGTGAACATCTGGCGGGAATCACTTTTCGGCCCAAAAGACGTTACGCCACCACGGTCCCCACAGGGGGATTCACCGTGGTGGCGTAACTTCTGAAAATACCCTTTGTATTTTCCTGTAGTGAGACTAGGGGTAGGGGTTATTTAGCCATCTGTGTTTGATGCCCATTTTCGGGCGGCAGCTGGAGTCCAGCTATCCTATCCACTGCTTCCTGAGTCCCCCTCCCCTGTTGGAGCTGTGGCTTGGGGGATTTCCCATGACTTTGGGGTGGGGGATAAACTGGACGGACACTGTTGCTCACTTGGTAGGGGGTGGGGCTAGAGGTGGGGCTGGAGGTGGGGTCTGCTCACCTGGGCGGAACTATACTAACTTTAGACTTCAGCTCCCCCGTCTACATCACTTCTGGATCCACCCCTGACCTTCAGATGGGCAGTTGGATGAGTGGCTCGTGGGTGGCCATGTGTGGTAGCATCTCATTTAAAAACACCCTAAATAATACCTGTCCTCTGTGCTCTGCACTGGTATCCAGCACACTTCTGGCTGCAATTCAGTCATCAGTGACTACCTACAAATTCACACATGGACTGGACCACAGAGAACGCTTCTTTCCCTAACTCTTTTCATAGCAAAAATGACACAACGCATTGCCAGCGTATTAGTCTTTACCACAACACAGTCTGCTAATATATTTTTATAGATGTTTCTTACTGCACTATAGCTTTTGATCATTATTTTTTGTGACATTCAATATATTATTAATTTGTTTCGCTTTATGGTTATTTCCTACAGTCCTTTTTGGTCTTTTTATTGTCTTCAGTAGAACTGGGGGTTTGGGGGGGGGTCCTTTTATATTGGCCATTTCCCCCCCCCCCCATTTATAGGAGTGTGAAACAACCAGTAGAAAAGTGGAAGAGAATACAATGCCATCTGGTTACACAGGCTGAGAACATGCACAATCCCCTGATTGCATCCAGTTTTGCTCAGCATGCTAATATTGCTTTTAGTTCTTTACCCAGTTCCAGTTCAAATGTAACAAAACAGCAAATTACAAGACTAGGTCTTGGTCATGCCATAAAAGGGGTTTACTAAATGGCCCAGGTGATTGAGAAGCCCAGTTCTCATTGATTTTAATGGCCTACATATCCAAAACCTTTAGGCAGCTTGGAAAATCAGAAAGTTTACCCCATTCCTAATAGCCGTTCTTGCAACAAAGGTGGAGCTTACACTGTATTGTGGTGTACCATTACCAGTAAATAAGGCTGCAGGAATTACAAGGGGCCAAAACGAAACACAGGCGTACCCCTTGGGCACTCTTTTACTTGACAGTATTTTATTTTCCCAGATGGACAAGTGGGTGGAACCATTGCCATATTGGAGTAGGAGGTCGGGAGTAATGGGGTAGTGGAGACGCAATCAAGAGGAAGAAGTTGACTTTCCCTCACTCTAAGGTAGGGGTTGGTGAGCCAGTGTGGTGTAGTGGATACAGTGCTAAATTTGGACCTGGAAAACCAGGGTTCAAATCTCATTCTAATCAATAAACTCACTGAGTGGCCTTGAAGAAGCTGAAACCTCCCAGCCTCAGTTCCTATGTGTATATGTTCCCCTTTGTCTAGTTGAGATTGTAAGCCCACTAGGCAGGGATCTGTGATTGTAAAGTGCTGTGTATGCCTAGTAGTGCTATAGTTAGCACTACTAGTAGTTAGTAGTGACCAATCTCAGTCAAAGTACCCAACCTGTCACAATGGGGCAATCCATTCTTTGTTGTTCACTCCTAGCTCCCAAAAGTAAGAGGTTACATTCTCCAAACCTTCTTGGCCAATAGTTGCTAATGGACCTAAGCCTCCAGAAACCTGTCCAATCCTTTTTAAAGCCCAGCTATACTACTGGTTTTGACCACATCTTCTGGCAACAAAGGGAGAAAACAGACATGACGCTAACCACCCTTTAACCACCCTTGGTGGTTATTTATGCATGTTGAAGGGCTGTATTGGTGCCCTATGCAGCCCTGCAACATGCATAAATTACCACTAAGGGTGGTTAAAGGGTGGTTAGCGTCATGTCTGTTTTCACCCTTAATTGTACGTTGAGTGAAAAAATACTTTATTTTATTTGTTTTAAATCTGCGACCTGTTAGTTTCATAGAGTGTTTCCTAGTTCTAGTATTATTTTAAGAGGGTCAGTAACCATTCCCTATTTACTCATTCCACACCACTCAAGATTTTATAAACTTCTATCATATCACCTCCCAGTCATCTCTTCGCCAAGCTGAAGAGCTCCAGTCTCTCTTCATAGGGGACCTGTTCATTTTTGTTGCCCTTCTCTGTACCTTTTCTATTACTACTATATCTTTTTTTAGTTGGATCAACCAGAACGGCACACAATACTGAAGGTGCGGTCATGCCATGAATTTATATAGTGGCATTATGATATTTTTTCAGTTTTTTTCTCTATCCCTTTGCAAATAATTGATTCATAACATTCTGTTTGCTTTTTTTAACCACCGCCGCACACTGAGCTGAGGATTTCAGTGTAGAGTTGGTACAAGCACTACGGGCTGCATAGGTGTTCTAGGGGAGGGTCTAGAATTTCTAGATCATGACTCTATGCCATGGACTGATCACCTGTCCTTCAATGCAGTGCATGCCCTTGTCTCTGCTCCTGCCCCCTGAGCTCACTCGTTCAGAGTTTGTGGGTAGGAACTGTGTCCGCAGGCCAGATCCAGGCACTGGCAAAGGGCCAAAGAAAAAACCCTGGTGAGCTAGATTTGGTCCATGGGCAGCAGGTTCCCCACTTCTGATTTAGACAGTTGCTACTTCACAAACTGGATTGATTAGAAAGCTGCACAACACCAGTATGCAACGGATCAAACCGAGTGCAATTTTCAGCCTTCACTCCAATTACTTTAGTGGGCTAAATCAGATCATGAATGCAGACACTTTACCATACTTGTTTCCATGATCCCTTTTGGATTTTTGTCTCACATATCCACTCCTGATTTGATGTATCTAAGATGCTTTGGGGAAAATTTTAACGACATTCTGCATGAAAAGAAGCTGCTTGCATACCTTGAATTAAATAACTCATCTGTTTTGTATTCATTTAAGGGAAGGCAAACTAAAAGAAATGGGATTTTTTCATCCTATTGATATAAATCTTAATTATAAAAAATGAAAAATAAATTCAAGGAAATACACTAAGGCAAAAGGTAGCATCTGGCTTATCCCCAAAGGTGCAAGGAAATTCAAAGCAAGAACCAAGCTGCATCACTATCATGCTCTATGGTGTGCATAAATTTATCTCTGGGAATTCTAATCTAAATCATTGTAGAATCTTCTGTCAAATATCCCTGTGTTCAACAAGCAGGCGTGGGAATTCCAGCTCTCTGCTCTGAGAATTCAGATAACAGAAGGCCTCTGTTTCCCCAAGAAATTTTACAGAACACAACATATTTTATTGTGGTTTAACTATTCATGTCACTTTTTTTTTTGACAGATTATTTACCTCCTCAAAACAAACAGTTGTAGATTTACGATCGTTATTAAACAGTGGGTGTTTATACTTACAATGCTGCCACCTGTTGACTAAAATGGGCTATTGTAGGTTCTAACCAGATTCTTGTCACTTTAATGCTGTACAATTTTATATTCCAAAATATCTCCCTGTGTCTCATTTTCCCCATCTGCGAAATGAGGAAGTCCTTCCTTGCAGGTGGACTGTAAAGTTTAGTTCATTCGTGTTTTAAAATGGCAACCAAATCTCTAGGTGGCAGATACAATAGAAGTGAAAGGTACTATTAAAGCTTAGCCGAGTAAAGCAGCAGTTATTTTCCCAGAAACGTTTATTGCTTTTATTATAAGGATGGGTTGCCAATAAGGCTAAGTAAGTACACATTGCATTTTTAGCCTTGTCTCTAATGGGAACTGTGTACTGCTAATAAAAGTGTGTCACCATTTTAAGTAATTTGATATTGAATGTAGTTGTCATTGGCAATGAGGGAGTTTGCCAGGGCTCAGCTCTGGAAGTTAAATTCAAGGGGGAAACTGAACCCCTGGAACTGTTCCCAGTAGGAGTGTGCACCCCAAAATGTGAAAGACCAGGAAAAGGCTGATATTGGCCATTTCAGGGTTGGAAACAAAAGCCAGGAAAAAACCTAGACAGTTTGCTTGGCTTTCATTAATGACTTTCCTGCCTCAACTCCTGTTCTGTTCATTAGATAAAGAACATAAGAACAAGGTAAATTATACTGGGATACAGCTTTGAAATTATCATTCTTGCTGGCAAATCCTTCAGATCAGACTACTTTGAAGGTTGCTAACTTTGTACATGCTCTTGCCACTCGTAGGCCCTCCATGCAAGATAGGGAGGTTGCCAGAAACTCTCCCGAAGGATTGTCTGATTGACTTGCATGGAAATTTATGTCTGGGGGTTATAGCAGTCTATTTTTACGTTTTTTATGTTTTGTGGTTAAGTCTTGATCTTTATTGCTGTGCAGTGCTTCTCTGTCTTTTTTGTGTTAATTGTTTGTTCCTTATATGTGGCGATTACATTTTGTTGTGACTCATGGTCAAAACAAATAAACTTGTACTACTACTACTACTACTACTACTACTATAAGAACATAAGTAGGGCCATGCTGGATCAGACCAATGGTCCATCGAGCCCAGCACCTTTCTCCGACAGTGTCCAATCTTGATCACTTGGAGGTAGCACGGGGGTCACTGTGGGGCAATCTATTCCCTGTTGTTCGCTCCTAGCTCCCAAGAGTAAGAGGTTACATTCCCCAAACCTTCTTGGCTAATAGCTGCTAATGGACCTATCCTCCAGAAACTTGTCCAACCCTTTTTTAAACCAGCTATACTACTGGCCTTGACCACATCTTCTGGCAACAAATTCCACAACTTAACTGCGCATTCAGTGAAACATTTCTTTTATTTGTTTTAAATCTGCTACCCATTAGTTTCATGAAGTGTCCCCTAGTTCTAGTACTATTTGAGAGGGTAAATAACCATTCCCTATTTACTCGTTCCACACTTCTCATGATTTTATAAACTTCTATCGTATCCCCTCTGTCGTCTGTTCTCCAAGCCAAAGAGCCCCAGCGTTTCTAGCCTCTCTTCTTGGAGAGCTGTTCCATACCCTTTATCATTTTTGTTGCCCTTCCCTGTACCTTTTCTAATTCTACTATGTCTTTTTTGAGATGGGGCAATCAGAACTGCTCACAATATTTAAGGTGCGGTTGCACCATAGATTTATATAGTGACATTATGATATTTACAGTTTTATTCTCTATCCCTTTACAAATAATTCCTAACATTCTGTTTGCTTTTTTTTATGGCTGCTGCACATTGAGCTGAGGATTTCAGTGTTTTCTCCACAATGACTCCAACGTCCTTTTCCTGAGTGGTAACTTAATTTAAAACCCATTGTATACATAAAGTTTGGATAGTTTTTCCCTATGTACGTTCCACATTCAGTTTCATCTGCCATTTAGATGTCCAGTCTCACAAGATCCCCCTGCTATTCTTCACCGTCTGCTCACATTTTAACCACCTTGAATAACTTGGTGTCATCTGCAAATTTGATCACATCACTCCTTACTTCCCTTTCCAGATCATTAATGAATACGTTAAACAACACCGGTCCCAGTACAGAACCCTTGGGGCACTCCACTATTTACTTCTCTCCATTGTGAAAACTGACCATTTAGTCCTATTCTTTGCTTCCTATCCTTTAGCTAGTTACCAGTCCACAATAAGATGCTGCCTCCTATCCCATGACGTTTTAATTTCCTCAAGAGTCTCTCATGAGGGACCTTATCAAACACTTTCTGAAAATCCAGATTAAATCACAAACTCCAGTTTTACATTCAGCTGTAGTGAGGCAGGTTAGTTCAGTGGCTTGGTTGCTAGCTGGAGAATAGGGTTCATTTATCTGCACTGATGAGCTCTGGGGCTGAAGAGGGGTGGCTTTTTCTGAAGCAGGCATATGTAGTAGTAAGGGTTAACAATAACTCCCTTACTGAGAGTTGATATGGTATCATCAACAGGAAGCCACCGGCCATTTTATATGTGTGCTAGCAGCAGCAATAAAGCTTCTTTGAAAGCAAGAAGTCTCACTGCCAATTTCTGAGCTGGGTGATGATACAACTTGGGCCCCAGCAATTCATTTTTGCTAACTAAGCCCTAGTCAGCATGCAAGCAACTTAACTAAGACCCAACACCACAGGACAATGAGCTCTGCATTTCTTGGGGTCAGAGAGGAGCCGGCAGCATTTCTACCTCCATCACCCTGTGTTTCCAGTGAGAACTGAGAGATACAACTCTCACTTTCAGTGGTGGCAGTGGCTCTACTCAGGGGCGTAGCTATCATGGAGTGAGGGGGCTCAGCTGAGCTTGGGCCCTGGACTCTCTCGGGCTCCTTTGCAAGTGGGCTGGGTGCCATTAGGAAATGTTCAGAGTGACCAGAGGAGGGTACAGGATAGGGTGGCCAGATATGCAAATTTTAAATGACACTTATGAGAAATACAGGTTGCAGGGCTACATTGGTGCCAATGCGGCCCCGTAACCTGTATTTCTTATAAGCGTCCTCTATAATTTGCATATCTGGCCACCCAACAGGACCCAGGACCAACACTCTGCTTCTAGCCACTCTGAAAATTTTCTAGCAGTGCGGCTCAAACTGCATGCAAAGGGCCCTGGAAGGAAATTTTCAGAGTAGTCAGGGTTGGAGTTCTGGCCCTTTTCTGGCCCAGTCTTAAAAACTCCTCCCTGTTGGGGTTGCTGCTGCTCTGAAGAACTTGTTCAGAGCCAGGGTGACGCCTCTGCCTTTGCTGAGGCTGGTCAAGAGCCTCCTTGGGAGGTCCCCCCCTGCTTGCCTTTAGGGATGTTTATGATAAGCTCAGGCTCATGTCCCAATAGGGTGGCCAGATAAGTACGGTTGCCATATATGCAATTTTTTTCAGGACACTTATGAAAAATACATGTTTCAGGGCCTGCTAAGGCACCAACACTCTGCTCCTGACCACTCTGAACATTTTCTAGCAGTAGTCAAGCTGCATGCAAAGGGCCCTGGCGCCAATGCAGGCTCTGCAACATGTATTTTTCATGCCTTGGAAGAATTTGCATATATGGCAACCCTACAGATATACAAATTTTAGAGGGCACTTATGATAAATTCAGACTGCAGGGATGCATTGGAGCAATGCAGGGCTGCAATGGAGGAGGCAATGCAGCCCTGCAACCTGTATTTCTCATAAATATCCTCTAAAATTTGCATATCTGGCCACCCTAGGCTCTCCCTACATTGCAGCTCTCCCAAGGGAATGGTGCTTCCCTGGCTCCCCCCCTTCCCACTCTAAAGTGGCAGGAACTCCATCAGGAAGGAAGTTGTAAGACAGAGGGTGGGGGCATAGCCAACACTGCATCTCTACTCACTCTGAAAACTTCCTTCTTGGTAGGGACTGTAATTACAAGTGACCTGAGCACTACTAGAAAAAATTTTAAGTGGGTGGGGACAAAGTGTTGGCCCTCTTCCTTCTGCACCCATCCTGAAAATTTCCTAGTGAAGCTCAAGCCATTTGCAAAGGGGTCCAGGTTCCACAGAGCCCCCTTGCTCCATAGTAACTATGCCCCTGGCCTGCTATCTGTAGCAACCCAGTCTACACCCTAGTATTTTGGATCATGAAAACTTGTCCTTATGCTGTGGAAGGCACAACCAAAGCACATTTTAATGAAACTCTCAGCAAATACTACGTGGGTGTGGAGCTGCACTTGGTCACTTAAAGGGTTATTGAAGATGCCTGCTAAAATGTCTGGATGCTGCTGCTGCTGAGACTCTGTGCATGTTACAAATGCCCACTGCATCCTTCATAATATCTTTGGGGAGGAAGCAGAGTAGAGAGAAGCATGTTCAATTCACTGATAGTATGTCAATACTATCTACCATCTCTATCTCTCTTTTTCATCCGACCCAGACCCTGCATTCTCGGTGCTTACAGAATATCTGGCGGCTGTGGGGGACTGCATGAGGGTAAGTCTACTGAGGCTGAATCCCAACAAGATGGAGGTGATGCTTCACCCTTTTTTTTTTTTTACTCATTTGTAACCCACCCATCCTGTCACAGCAGGCAGCTCTGGGCGATGCACAACATAAAACATTGACATTAAAAGAACTTTTAAAATAGACAACAACAGGGAGAGATAAAAAATCCCCAACCACCCACCACCCTAACCCATTCCCCCCCCTGACTCATCCTCCCCCCTCCTCCCCCCCTGAAAGCCAGGCAAAACAGCCACGTCTTACAACAGCATCAAAACGAGGGGAGATCCGGGGCCAAACGGGCCGCCATCGGCAGGGAGTTTCAAGCTGTGGGGCGGCCACCAAGAAGGCCCTCTCCACTGGTTCCCCAGGTTCGGAGTCTGGGAGTGCTCCTTGAGTCGCAGCTTTGCCTAGATGCCCAGGTTGGAGCTGTGACAAGGAGTGCATTCTGCCAATTACATCTGGTGGGACAGCTTCGGCCGTATGTCTCAGATTCCGACCTGGCCATTATTATCCATGTTTTCATCACCTCAAGACTGGACTATTGTAATGTGCTCTACATGGGGCTGCCCATGGTGATGGTTTGGAGACTGCAGCTGGTGCAGAATGTGGTGGCCCATCTCTATACAGGGATGGGTGGCCAGCAGCATATAACTCGGGTGCTCTGTTCTCTGCACTGGTTGCCTATAGGCCCTTTTCAAACAGACACTCTAACACTGATTAAATGGGTGTTACATTTTATTATACATGTTGCAGGGCTGCAGGTGTGCTCTGTGGGTGCCCTGCAACATGTATAATAAAATGTAACACTCATTTTATCATTGTTAGAGTGTCTGTGTGAAAAGGGCCATAGTCTTCTGGGCCCGATTCAAGGTGCAGGTTCTAACCTATAAAGCCCCATATGGCTTGGGCCTTGTTTATCTGCAGGATCACTTCACGCCCCGTGTTCTAAATCGACTCACTCCCCATGCTCTGAGGTCAACCAGGAGCACCCTTCTCGAAGTCCCCCGGGTATTCCGGGGGGTGACTGTGGAGAGGGCGTTCTTGGTGGACACGCTGAGGCTGTGGAACTCCCTCCCGGCGGAGGCCTGGATAGCCCCGGACCTCTCCTCTTTTCAACAGGTGAGGGTGGGTTTTACTTTTATTCTGGGTGATAAGGGTGGGGTATTTTATATTTTGAATGTTATGCTCTTATATCCCCTTTCATTGGGGAGGATGTTTTCCCCCTTTCTCCTCTCCCCCCTTTTAGAATATTTTTATGTCTTTTGATAATATATTTTATATTTTATATATTGTATACCGCCCGAAGCTGCCTTGGCAGGAGGGGCAGAGTATCAAATGTTTTAATTAATTAATTAATTAATTAATTAAATACTGTAGCTAATACCACCAGGCCTCAGCCATAAGGGAGGTGTTATGCTCTCACTTCAAGAACAAGCTACTTAAGCAGCGCCCTTTTGTTTTCCTAATAGAAGGAAGAAGAAGGATGCATAATCAATAATATCCTGCATTATCCTGTGCACATCTACAAAATTGAGTTACTTTCCCCAAGTGAATGTGAACAAACCACCCGTTTTATCTTATTAAAGCTACTCATGCTAAACATGCATAAGAAATGTTAAAGCGGTGTTAAAGCAGGTTTCATGCAAATTGGATGGAAGATGAAGTTGTAGCCAGGAATGTGTATGCATATTTTCTTAAAACCACAACATTCAACTGCTTATAAATGTCAAGCCCCGGCGCGGAGTGCAGCGGCACCGGCCACATAGGGGCCAGCCAGGGAAGCTGGAAGCACCCCCCGAGCCGACGGCGGCAGAATCAGGGGCGACAGGGACTCCACCCCCCGCATCATCCATGACGCAGGGAGATGTACAATTCCCCGCCAGGGACACCGCTCCAAGTCAGCAGGGGGCGGGACAAACCCCGGAGAAAGCCGACAAGGCGCAGAAGGAAGCCCCGCCCCCGTTGCGCCGCTCTGCACGTCTGCGGGAATGCAAGGGGGCGGAGCCTAGGGTATAGAAGCCAGCGCCAAGAAGCACTTGGTGCTGGTGATTGAGCAGGAGACCGGCCCTTTTGCGTGCAGCTAAGTGTTTACTTGTGTTCCCCTTTGAATCCTCTGGTGCAGTACAGTGTATGGTTAGAGAGTGCTTGTGTGAATCCCTTCCTTGATACCCTGACTGGAGCGCATGTACGGGTGAGTGAGAGTGTGTGTGTGTGTGTGTGTGCGTGTAACGCCTGACTCCCTTCCCCTGGGCCCTCATTTCCCTCGTGGGTCCCTTCCCCCCTGCTCCCTCTCCCCCCTCTGTGCGCTGCCTGATTACCCTTTGTACCGTCCTGTGCTCCTGGGGCCCCCATCCTTCCCGACCAGACACCATTCCCCACCGTACTCTCCCTCCCCCTTCCTCGAGTGTGGGTTGTTGCGTGACAAGACAGTCTGACTGGGGCTCAGACTCCTATACTCACCTGGCGCTCTATGATGATAGGGACTGGGGCACTGTGAGGCCCGCTAAGTCCACACACTATCCTGACGGGCATTTATTCCCAGATAGACCCTTCCAGGTTGAGTGTTTGAGCCCGTGCGTGGGGAATCCGGGGGTGCGGGTGGTGAAAGACCCCGGCGGCCCGGGCGGGTGTTCAGGATTGTGCCCCCTCCCCCGTGACAGAATCACCAGCATCTACCCCTTTCCCCTCCCTTCAGGTGGAGATTTAAGAATGGACATTACCAAGGAAATAACAGAGCTCGTACGAGCCGTACAGTCCGTCGCAATGGAGGTGAGGGTCCTCCAAGACAACCAACAAACTGACCGGGGCAGTGGCCCAGCTCCAGGCAGCCCCTCCTCCCGCTGCAGTAGGAGTTGCGGCCCCTGTCCCGGACAGGCCCATAGGTAATCTTCCTCGGGAACCCCGGGGACCCCAGATTGAAAAATTCCTGGGAGACCGAAAGGCCTTCCAGGGGTTCATGGCCCTATGTAGGCTAACCTTCACCATGCATCCCCAGACCTACTCCACGGACACCTTAAAGGTAGCCTGTATCTTAGGCAATTTGGGGGGTACAGCACTAGAGTGGGCCATGACCTTATTTCAAGGGAACAGCCCCTTGCTATCCAATTATGCCGACTTTGTGAAGGAATTCACAGCCCTCTTTGATCATCCCCATAGGGTACGGGATGCGGAGACGGCTATCTTGGCTCTCAAACAAGGCCGTGGGGGGGTAGTAGAGTACATCACGCAATTTCGACAGTTGGCCCTTGAACTCCAATGGCCAAAGGAAGTTCTACGAGTCATGTTTCGTAGGGGGCTGGGCGAGGATGTGAAGGATCAGCTGGCATTTACAGCCCTCCCAGAGACCTGGGAGGGAATAGCCACGTTGGCACTACAAATAGAGGATCGTCTCGTGGAAAGACGCCGAGAGCGGAAGCAAGAAAGCCGGGGGGGGGTTTCCTCGCCCCTTATCCTTCCCTTCAGCCCCCCCTGGGGCAACGAAGGGAACGGAGCCTGAACCCATGCAGCTCGGCGCAGCTCGGGGGCCATTGTCCAAAGAGGAGAGGGAGAAACGGCGCCAATCGCGGGCGTGTTTCTACTGTGGGAATCCATCCCATTTCATCCGGGAATGCCCGTCCCTACCTCCAGATCGCAGGGACCCGCGAAATGCCCGAGGTCGGGAGGGGTACGGGGACCCCCCCGGCCATGAACTTAATCCCTGCCACGGTAACAACGCCTCGGACCCACCTATGCCTCCCCCTTATGATTGTGGTGAACCCACAACGCTCCGTAGTGGTATGGGCCATGGTGGATTCGGGGGCGTCCGGCAACTTTATAGACGAAGGTCTGCTGCGAGAACATGAGATCCCCACCACTCCTAAGAAGAACCCGGAGCTAGTACACTCCACTGATGGATCCCCTTTGGTATCCGGACCCGTGAAACTGCAGACCCAGCCCCTGCGGTGCGCAGTGGGGGCCCATCAGGAGGTCCTTTCGCTAGACCAAGTATGTACCCCAACGTTTCAAGTTGTGTTGGGGTTGCCATGGCTAACTCTACACAACCCTCAAGTAGATTGGAGGACCCGCCACGTACAATTCACGTCCACGCAGTGCCAGGTGCTGAACCGCGTACCTCGACGACGCTAGCCATGACCCAAGGAGAGTCTCCCTCCTCGATATTTCAACTACTGCCAGAATATGCAAACTTCGCAGATGTGTTTAACAAGGTGCAAGCAACGGAACTCCCTCCTCATCGGACATACGACTGTCCCATAGATCTTGTCCCCGACAAGGAACCCCCTTTTGGCCGCATTTATGCGTTATCAGCGCCAGAATTGAAGGTTCTACGGCAGTACCTGGATGACAGCCTTCAAAACGGGTTTATTCGGCACTCATGCTCCCCCGCCGGAGCACCTATATTCTTCGTACCGAAGAAGGA
>QEPC01000801.1:8813857-8841730 GCA_003113815.1 Sphenodon punctatus | reverse complement strand
TACCGTCCTGTGCTCCTGGGGCCCCCATCCTTCCCGACCAGACACCATTCCCCACCGTACTCTCCCTCCCCCTTCCTCGAGTGTGGGTTGTTGCGTAACGAGACAGTCTGACTGGGGCTCAGACTCCTATACTCACCTGGCGCCCTATGATGATAGGGACTGGGGCACTGTGAGGCCCGCTAAGTCCACACACTATCCTGACGGGCATTTATTCCCAGATAGACCCTTCCAGGTTGAGTGTTTGAGCCCGTGCGTGGGGAATCCGGGGGTGTGGGCGGTGAAAGACCCCGGCGGCCCGGGCGGGTGTTCGGGATTGTGCCCCCTCCCCCGTGACAATGAAATCGTTTTTCTTTATCCGTTCTTTCCTAAATTTGGTACACATAGTACCCTCCATTGGGGGTACACATTTCCCAAGTTTCATAAGAACTGCATAAGAAACAAAAACATTATAGCCAGAAATATGTTTTTCAGCAACAAATTTTATAATAAAATAAATAAATTAATTAAATAAAATGAACGGCCTGGACCCCACTTATTTGCAGGACCACCTTACCCCCTGGGTCTTTGATTGGCCTCTCTGGTAGGCTGGAGGCGCCCTCCTTGAGGTCCCCTGGGTATCTCGGGTGTCGACTATGAGGAGGGTGTTCTCGGTGGCCGCACCGCAGCTGTGGAACTCCCTCCCATTGGAGGTCCGTCCGGCCCCAGACCTCCCCTCTTCCTGTAGACAGTGTAAGATCTGGCTGTTCTGCCAGGCCTTGATTGGGTTTTTCTGCATGGTATATTTTAATGTTTTATATTGTGGGATTTTATGTGTTTTTATGATGTTGTTAGTCGCTACAAGACATGTAAGCAGGAGGGGGTGGCAGAAAAATGTGAATAACTAAATAACTAAATAAATATTAAAGGGGAAATAGGATAGAACTTTACAAAATCATAAGTGGTGTAAAGCAAATAAATAGTCATTATTTATATCTCAAGATAATCGAACGAAATGATACCCTATAAAATTAAATGCCAGTTGACTCAAAACAAATAAAAGCAAGTATTTTCTCACTTTACAGTCAACTTGTAGAACTCATTGCTGGAAAACATTGTTAAGGCCAATTGCATATCTGGGTAGAGAAAATGATTACGTACGTTCTTAGATGACAGGTATATAAATGTTTATTAGTCAAGTTGGTTATGAGATGAGACCTCTGACTTTTGGGGGCTGGAAGTGGATTGCAGGAAATAGATCACGCAGTTATGGCCTGTTGTGCATTTTCCTGAAGCAACCAAAGCTGCCCACTGTTGATGACAGGATGCTAGGCTAGAAGGATTATTGGTCTGCCCCAGTATCACACTTCTTATTATGTTCATACTTTCTTATGATTTAATAAAATCTTTGAAAAGAGACAGACAGAGAAAATTACTCCATTTTTTCTTTATTTATTTTATTATAAAATTTCTTGCTGAAAAACATATTTCTGGCTATAACGTTTTTGTTTCTTATTCAATTCTTATGAAAGTTAGGGAACATGTACCCCCAATTGGGGGTACTATGTGTACCAAATTTAGGAAAGAACGGACAAAGAAAAACGATTTTATAAGCAATTGAATGTTGTGGTTTTAAGAAAATATGCATACAGATTCCTGGCTACAACTTCATCTTCCATCCAATTTGCATGAAACCTGGTAATATTATGTCCCTCCCCAAGGTTACCAATCCTGCCAAATTTCAGAAATATTGTATAAAGGATTCTGATCTTATAAGGCATTAACTTGAAAATGCATTTCTGGCTGTAACGTTTTTATATTCCATCTTGTTTACAATACATTTGACAGGAATGTTTCCCACACCTTCCCTGTCATCTCTGCCAGACTACAGGACAATTTGATAAAGGGCCACAATTTTATAAGCAATTGAAATTGTCCCTTTGAAGACCATTCTTCAGATAAATAGCAGTACATGCAGTGCCAGTCAGAGGCAGGCACCTGGCATGGCAGGGGGAGAGGGGCTGAAGGAGGAAGGATAGGGAGAAACCCAACAGACTGACAGACACATTCACTGGCCAATTACTGCATGCTTCTAGCTTTACAGGACCAATTGGTGGTGGCTTCGAGGCGGGCATAGAAGGGACATAACCAGGACTTTAGGGATAGCATCCCAGCAATCAGGAGACATGGGGTACTTTCAGACATGACGCTAACCACCCTTTAACCACCCTTGGTGGTCATTTATGCATGTTTCAGGGCTGCATAGGGCACCAATACAGCCCTGCAACATGCATAAATAACCACCAAGGGTGGTTAACGTCATGTCTGTTTTTACCCTCTGATACGATTCCAGTTAATGCCATCAGCCATTTTGGATGGCAGATTTAGTGGCATCCCTTATAAATTAAGGTTTTGTCCATGGGGATCAAACCAGACTGAGGATCTGTCGTACTAACTATTTAACTGCCCCTTTACTGAGGAAATTCACCAAATCTCCTTTGCTAGATGGAAAACTACATTGGTATACTCAGGCAAAATTGATTTTTCTCCTGACAAACTCACGCGAAGATATTATGTTGAAAGTAGCATATAGTTCATGCTCAAATGGTTGGAAGGAGCAACTGTGTTTAGGAACTTTTGTGAATTTATTTGGAATAGGAGTATTTTCTATACTCCGGATATTGAATTACTGAATTATAATTTAAATATTGGAGTTTTAAGTTTTAATGCTGTAATACAATGTAGATATTGTGTTTGTTATTTTAATTTAAAATTTTGTTAAAACCAATAGTTGTGACATTGAAATAAATTGACTGACTGACAAATATCATAAATAAATAAATATAGGAGAATACACAAAACAAAATCCCTAAATGGTATGGGCCCCACTTATCTAAAAAGCACCTGTCCTTCCATGCACCATTGAGTTCACTGTGATCGGCCAGGAGTGCCTTCCTGTTGGTACTGTCTGTAAGTCTTGTTCATGCGACAAGGTCTCTTAGGGAGATGTTCTCAGTTGTTATGGAACTCGAGATCCCGGACCATGGTCAGGACCGCAATCCGGGCCAGCTGATGGTAGCAGACATTACTTTCAGCCAATCCCAGATCATGGCCACCGTGATCACGGTTGGGGCCCAATCCCACCATGCTTTCGAACCTCCAGGTGGCCAGAGGTCTGAAAGCATGGTCAATGTGATTCCTGCCAGAGATTCACTGGGGTGAATTTCTGGCAGAAATCACAACAAACATTATGGTACGAATGGCCACCACAGGGAATTCACTGTGGGTGACCATGGTATCATAACATCTGAAATTACCTGTAAGCCTTTACTTGTTCTAAAGGCACTACATCAAGTGACCATCTGAGCATAGATGATATTTGT
Source organism: Sphenodon punctatus (assembly GCA_003113815.1). NCBI lineage: Eukaryota > Metazoa > Chordata > Lepidosauria > Sphenodontia > Sphenodontidae > Sphenodon > Sphenodon punctatus. Next base: position 8,838,371 of record QEPC01000801.1, on the reverse strand, counting down.
GCAAAAAGAAGAACTTTGGTCTTATAATAATTTACTTGTAAATTGTTTTTTTGAAAGTAAGTACCTAATGCCAGCAAGTCTTCTCATTCCTAACTCAGAGTTTGACAATAGCACCATGTCATCAGCATAAAGTAACATGAGGTATTTTCAGACGTGACGAGATCACAGTGAACCACGGTCAATACCCACATGGGGCCAAAGCGCCCTGAACATCTGTTAGGCAGCCGCCAGATGTTCACCACGGTCTATTCCCACATGGGGTCAATTTCAACCATGCTTCCAGGGCTCTCCGCCAAACAAGCACCACAAGCATGGTCAAAGAGTTCCACAGCGGGAACCAACAAAAAGTAATGTCTGGCCAGCACCCATGGCCAGAATTCCTGGTGGGATTCCAGTCCGTGGTCAAGTCGGGCGGACGCTGCAGCCGCATTGGCCGCGGCGCCCGCCCATCTTCCCAGAGGGTTGGCGGCGGGGGAGCGTGGGGGGGCGGGACCGTGCGGCCTCACAGTTCACCACACAGCCCCGCCCCTCCCAGATTCCCTGCCGGGATCTGCCGGCACGTCTGTTGGACGTGCCGGACTGATCCCGGAGGGGAATCATTTGGGTGATTCTGGGATGGGGCGAATGCCGCCCTATCTCATCTGAAATCACCCATGGACAATTATTTCCCATGAATATGTGTTGGATAGAAAAAGTCCCCTTGTATTACTGTGACAATGGGTATTTTCAGACGTTATGAGATCACAGTCAACCACAGTGAACCACGCTCAATCCTGCGGCGGGGCCAAAGCACCCTGAAAGTCTGTTCGGCGGCCGCCAGATGTTCACCACAGTCAATACCCACATAGGGTCAAAATCAACCACACTTCTGGAGCTCCCCGGACCTTCTCCGAAAGCGTGGTCAAAGAGATTCCCAATGGGAACCAACAAAAAGTAATGTCTGGCCAGCAACCTCCGGCCGGAATCAAAGGAAATGATTCCCAGCCGGGGACAAAGCATGCCGCGTTGCTGCCAGGCAACCAGCAACAACACAGGCCAGGGAGAGAGATTTAAAGGGCACACAGCAGCAGCCGGGACAAGCCGCCCCGGTGCCTTCCGGGTGCTTTGACCACGGCCCAGCCTGGGATTGGCGTAATGTCTGTTGCACTGCCCCGGGCCGTGATCTGGCGACCTGATTCCCTGCCATGATCCCGGTCCCGTCATGTCTGTTCAGGGCTTTTTTTGATCACGGGGGGTGGCTGATCGGTTCACCCCCGCTGGGAATCCACTGTGATGAATCGGGACCGCATAATGTCTGAAATCACCCAATATCATTTATAAAGAAATTAAACAGAAAGAGAACTAGCACACAGCCTTGTTTAACCCTGTTGGTTGAGGGGAAAGATTATGTCATATGGCCCTCTTGAGTAAGCCTTACTTTAAGATTGGTATTAGTATATAATAGGGGTGGGACATCAGGGCCATAAAACTATTTTGCCAATTGTCTGGCACAAGAATAATTAATATGATTTCAGGTGGCCTTCTAATGCTGTTGTTACTAGTACAGTCAAAATTTGCCAAGAATTACACACAAGTTATGTTCTTTTCTGAAGAGAGAGGGAAACTCTATAAGTCTACATTGTAGCTGTCTATTATCAAATATTGCTTTTCCAATGGTAACCACCATATATAACTGGGTGGTTTACACACACATTTCTCCTGCATGTTTTCTGTTACATCCTGAACTTTCTGTGTGACAAAGGGTACTTTCAGACATGACGCTAACCACCCTTTAACCACCCTTGGTGGTTATTTATGCATGTTTCAGGGCTGCATAGGGCACCAATACAGCCCTGCAACATGCATAAATAACCACCAAGGGTGGTTAAAGGGTGGTTAGCGTCATGTCTGAAAGTACCCATGGTTTACACATCCAGGCTGACCAGTTATCATCACAATCACATCCTGGAGCACTGTGACAGAGGACATAAGAGAATCTCTATAAGCTTTTTCCTAAACAGATGCTTCCAACTTCCCAGTAACAAGTGGGGGAGAGAAGCTGGGGTGGTCACAGCACAGAATGAGGATATTTGGTTGATATTCCTTCTGGCCAATTGGCATCACAAACAGATCTTATACCGCAGTGACACATAAAAGAATCCCTGGCATATGCTGTGCAGGCTTATAAAATTGGGACCCTCAATCACATCTTTCCAATATTTGGCAGAGATGATCCTAACGGTGTGAGATACACTCCTGCCAAATTTCATGTACACTGGTTAGACTATAAAGATGTTACAGTCAGACATACATTTATAAGTTAATTGCTTATACCACCAGGACCCTTTATCCAATCCTTCTGAAAGCTGGCATAGATAGTAAACTTAGGGAGGGGTATAATCTCACAAAGTGTCATCCACATTAGATGGGAGACAAATAAGTTACAGCCAGGAATGTATATGCTGTCAGAGGCGCCAGCCGCGGCCGCTGCCTGAGCCAGATCTGGGACTCCGAGAGACGCAGGAGAGACACTTCCCCCAACCACAGCTCTGCCGCTGTGCCGCTGACAGCAGAGATGGTCACAGCACACCAGAAGTCTCCCTGCCGCAGCAGGTTGCCAGGGCAACCCGCCCCGACGCTGTTTCCACTGACGCCCAGTCGGGGACCTCACGCAGCGTGGTTCACTGCCTGAACCTATGCAGCACTCCACACGGCTGCAGGTATGCAGAGGGGTGGAGCCCACACTATAAACACCGGCGCTGTGAGGCACACAGCGCTGGTAATCAGAACATGAGAAGCTGGCCCCTACCTAAACTAAGTATGGTTTCCTTGTCTGTTGTATTTTATTTATTTATTTATTATTTATTTATTTATTCTTGGACAAATTAACTAGACCTGCCTTGCGAAGGGCCTATACTTGGCTCCGATTTCAGTTGTTTCCCTCTGCTGTTACTGAGGGAAGATATGCGAATATTGCATATAAGTTTCGCACATTTCCCTGCAATAGGCCAGAGGTGGAAGATCTGGCCCACTTCCTCTTCATTTGCCCTATATATAAGGCCACCAGGGCTGTTTGGCTTGAGTCAGTTTGGGGACCTTATATCCACAAGCTGGACCCAGTCAGAATTGCAGCTTTGCTTTCCTCATCTGATGAGGAAATTTTGCATGATGTTGCATTATTCATGCTGCTCGCCATGAGGGAACGGGTGAAATGGGTTGAGTGAGGTTGACCAATATTAAGATGTTGTCTTTCTTTGTTCCTTGTATTGCTTATTTTGCCAGTTATAAGTTGGTTTACTTTACTATATTCTGACAAATGAGATTTTATTTATAGTACTACTTTTATCGTTATATTTTATTTTTCATGTGTGTTAATTGTATATTTGGCTATAGCAGAAGCTTAGTGCCGTAATAAAAATTGATTGCTTGATATTTATTTATTTATTTTTAATCAAATTTGTAACCCGCCCCTAAATAAAGGTGGAGGGAGAGAAAAAACCCTCCCCCCTCCCCAAAGGCCTGGGTGAACAGCCAGGTTTTGCAAATTCGCCGGAATGTTAAAAGGCTTGGGACCAGGCGAGCTTCCTCCGGGAGGGAATTCCAAAGGTGCGGCCCGGCCACTGAGAATGCCCTCTCCATTGTGTCCCCCCACTTAACCCGGGGGACCCCCAAGAAGGCACCCCCAGCAGACCTAAGGAGCCGCTCTGGGGCGCGGAGGGTGAGGCGGTCCCTGAGGTAAGAGGAGACCAGACTGTGAAGGTCCTTATAGATCAATAACAAAACCTTGAACCTGGCTCGGCACGCTATTGGCAGCCAGTGCAGAGTCCGGAGCACAGGTGTTATGTGCTCCCAAAGTCCTGTCCCCAACAGGAGTCGGGCCGCCGCATTCTGCACTAGCTGCAGCCTCCGAATCAGGAACAAGGGCAGCCCCACGTAGAGCGCATTGCATTAGTCCAGCCTCGAGGTGACGAAGGCATGGACGAGGGTTTGCCAGGTCTGGGCCGGAGACGTACAGATGCAGCCTCCGCACCAGATATAACTGGCGGAAAGTGGCCTTCGCCACTACCTCCACCTGTCGCTCCAGGCGGAGATCTGCATCCGATATCACCCCCAGACTCCGAACCTGCTGAGCTATGGGAGGGTGAACCCCCCCAATCAGGGGAGGCGACACTTCCCTTGCCCTCTCCACCACCATCACCTCTGTCTTATCGGGGCTGAGTTTCAGTCTGCTCTGCCACATTCACTCCACCATGGCCTCCAAACACTGGGACAGCAACGAGACAGCAGGGTGTGGGTCCGCTGAAAAAGAGAGGTACAGCTGCGTATCATCAGCATTATTGATGACATCGCACCCCGAACCCTCTCACGACCTCCCCCAAGGGCTGCATATATACATTAAATAACAATGAAGACAGGATGGAACCCTGCAGAATGTCGCAGGATAAAGCACAGGGGCAAGATGTTTCAGCTCCCAACACCACCCGCTGGCTTCTCCCTGAGAGGAATGAACGGAACCATTCAAGAACAGTCCCATCCAAACCCCCCAGGTCACGCAGCCGCCTCAACAGCAGCCCATGGTCCACGCTGTCAAATGCGGCCGAGAGATCTAGCAGGATGAGAAATGTCAAACATCCTGCATCCATCTCCCAGCGGAGATCGTCGAACAAGGCCACCAATGCGGTCTCGGTTCCATAGTCAGGGCGGAACCCAGATTGAAAAGGGTCCAGGAAACCAATGCTATCTAGATGCGCCTGGAGCTGGATTGCCACCGCCCGCTCAATAACCTTCCCTAAAAAGGGAAGGTTAGAGACAGGTAGATGGCGAGTGTGTCCACGTCCAACAATGTTTTTTTCAACAGGGGGCACACCACAGCCTCCTTGAGGCTAGGCGACAACCTCCCCTGCTGCAAGGACACGTTAACCACCCTCACCAGCACCGTCCCCAATGTCTCCCTGGAGACTCTCACCAACCAGGACGGGCACGGATCAAGTTCACAACTGGTGGCTCGCACAGACCCCAGGGCATCCACCACATCAGCTGGCGTCACTTCCTGAAATTCCCCCCACAAAGTTGGACTAGACGGGGCCTCCGTGACCTCGTGCTCTCCACCTACTGCCCCTAATCCAGTGTCAAAGTCGCTCTGAATCCGAGCAATCTTGTCTGCAAAGTAGGTGATAAACTCCTCACAGCGGGCCTGGGACAAGTCCCTGTCCAGGTGGAGGGAGGCCGGACTGACCAGCCCCCGCACCACACGAAAGAGCTCCGCCGGGCGTGACTTCGCAGACGCTATGAGGACAGCAAGGAACTCTTTCCTTGCTGTCCTCACAGCCTCAACATAGGACCGCAAATGGGCCCTATGGAGAAGTCGGTCGGAGTCAGATCTGTTTAGAGTTGTAGTGATTAAGCTTTTGTTGTTCCCGGTCGCCTGTTTCCCTCCCTGCAACTGAATGTGCGAGTGCCAGCTGAGAGAGCAGAGCACGAGTCCCTTCCCCCACCTGGGGTTCCTCCCTTCCCCCCTCCAAGAAAGAAAGCCCTGTTCCATCCCCTTTTGGACCTTGGACCTTTTTCCTTCAACCCCACACCTCCATCACCGGTCTCTCTCCTTCCCCCGTGGACCGTGTTGTGTTTGTGGTGTGCATACATGGTGCACAGCCATACGCTCACTGAACCGCTCTGCACCCTATGGTGATAGAGGCCTGGTCTCGTTGAGATCTAAAGGCCATACCACTCTTCTGATGGGCTTATTTCCCAAGTACCTCCCAAGAGAGCAAAGCATTGGGTTTGGGGTGTGTGTGTGTAGAGCTCTATTGAATATTCCCCCCTCTACTCCCAATCCTCTCATCCCCTTCTTTCCCCCTCCCCCATGACATATGCAGATTTTTAAAAAATAACATAATTCAACTGCTTATAAAATCAGATTCTTTTATCCGATGTTTCTGAAATTTGGTGCACATAATGCTTTCCATTGGAGGTATAATCTCTCCAGGTTTCATCGATATATAATGAAAAACAAAAAGGTTACAGCCAAAAGTGTGTTTTCCATTTAAACCAATGGAAATTGAAAACAAAAGCAAAAATGAAAACAAAATTTCGATATTTACGAAAACAAATATGAAAGATTTTTAAAAGGAATCATGACATGCACCCCTGGTGCATACCTCTACTTGCTGGATCAGGAGGCAGGCTCCCAGGGTCTTCTGAAGACTCCCCTCCTCTCAGGTATCTGCAGCAGCCCGTGAGGAACAACCTCTCTGGGCCAGGCTGAGGCAACGACTGCTGAGGCGTGACTGAGGATGCTGGTGGCAGGGAGAAGCGGCAGTCTGCATGGGACAACCAGGGTTCTGTGAAATGAACATTCCCCAAAGAACCATGAATGGAGTGAAGGGGTTTGGGAATGCAGAACTGTGACTCTTTGCTGTGACACTGGACTCTTACTGTGAGGGTGGGACTTAAGTGCGGGAAGTTTGCCAGTACCAGATGCTCCTTTGTTTTAATACTTTGCTTTTTAGTAAAGCTCCTTTGTTCACAAGCTAGCTGTTATGCTTGCAAGTGGGGAAAAGTAACCGCCTGCCAGGCTGCCCAGTAAAATTTAGTGTCCCAGATTTCTGGGTGGGGGCTCGAGCCTGTGAGTTTAGGTGTGCCAACCCCTTGAAGAGGTAACCCAACCCTTCTTGCCACAGCCGCCATTGGCACAAGGGTTACCATATGTTCAACAGTACTTGTCCCCTAACAGACCCCCGAAGCACCCTGCTCTTTGCTTCTCTTGATTATGAAAACTGATCATCCATCCCTATCCTTTGTCTTCTGTCTTTTAACTGTTTACTATCAGTCCATAAGAAGATCCTTCCTCTTATCCCATGACTATGTAGTTTCCGCAAAAGTCTTTGATGATGGCCCTTTCCAAATGCTTCCTGAAAATCCAAATACACATTAACCGGATTACCACGCCACCATCATGACTTGACCCGGGAACCCACTGCCAACATGGTCTTGACCGGGTTGGCCCGGTCAACAAACATACAGTGTCCAGGCCACCGGGGAGAGCAGTGAGCTGCATGAACATGCAGCTGGCCCCACCCCCGTGCTGCACCCAGTGCCCCACCCCTCACCATGATGGCCAGCCATGGCCGACCCAATCTGGGCCGGGTCACAGCAAACTTTATAGTCCGTTTTGGCTTGCTTTGGCCTGATCGGGCAGACGGTAGCCTGGACTGTGACCCCTGGAGGACTCTGGGATCACAGCCCGGGATCACCACTGACATACCTAGGAGCAATCCCAGGCAAACATCTGGCACGGCACCAACAAACATGCCGGTGGCTAAAGTGGGCCACCATCATTTTTCTTAACACCCCGTCTCCAATTTAATAAATTAGTACAAGCTCCATGGGCTGCACAGAATTTGGAAACAGATGTGCTCAAAGGCTGCACTATAGAATAGGAAGGCCCAGATGTTCTGGGTCTGTTCCATGGAATTGTCCCCTCTCCTTGGGTCCATGCCCTTTTATATGCTCCCTTACTCTGAGCTCACTCTTTCAATGCTTGGGGACAGGAACTGGATCCAGTGCCCAGATCCAGGAACTGGAAAGCAGCCAAATAAAATCTAACTGCTGACCACATTTGGCTCCTGGGCCTGGAGTTCTCCACCCCTTTTATAAATACTTTAACAATAACAACAAACAACAACAATATTAATTAATAATAAATAAGCATATTAGCTCTTCCCCAGAGGGTCCTGGCCTCAAATACACCAATCTTGTGCAGACTGCATCCCGTGACAGTGGAGAACAGTAGGTTAGTCCAATTCTGGACTTCACATGATTTGCAGCCACCAATGGCAGATTAAGGCACCTGAGGCTCAGGGATGCTACAGCACTTGTGTTTGTGTAACATATTTACTGAAATGGGACTTGCATCAGAGGCTGTTTTCATATGTCAGATTATCCATATGTCTGTGTGCCTTAACATATGTACGTGTGTGTTTGTGTGTGTGTGTGAGAGAGAGAGAGAGAGAGAGAGACTAGTAGCGCTATTTATTTATTTATTTATTTATATGTACATTTTTAGCCTGCTCCTCTTGCTACAAGCGACTCGGGGTGGCTCACAATATTCATATAAATATAAAAAATATAAAACACATAAAACATATTTAAACTCTAATCATGTGCAAAACAGTAAAACACCCACAGTGCAGAAAAGAAAGACCCCAATTTTACCCTGACAGCCATCCCACGCTTCCCTCCTCCCCTGCCAAACGCCTGGTGGAAAAGCCAGGTCTTACAATTTCATCGGAAGACGAGAAGATTCCGGCTGAGGCAAACCTCCAGCGGAAGGGGGTTCCAAAGGGACGGTGCAACCACCAAAAATGCTCTCCTGTCCATCCGAACCCGTTGGTAACGCGTGACTTCCAGAAGGGCACCCACGGACAACCGCAGGGGCCGACCAAGGACCCAGGCAATCACTCAGATAAGTGGGGCCTAGCCCGTGAAGGGCTTTAAAGGTCAATACCAGCAATGATAAGTAGTAGTAGTGTGAAGAACACACAAACACAGGTCTTGCTGTGTTCCAGCCCCATATCATTTGCTGTTCAGAAAAGGTGTAAGGATTTCTTTACATTCACTCTCCCCTGTTGGCTCCTAAGCGGTGGTAAAAGATAATGTGAATACCTAGAGTGACATCGAAAAATGACTGTTTAAAAAAAAAAAAAAGACCATTCACTATAAAGGAATTTGGGTAGGAGGGGTTGCTAAGGCCAGTGTTCAAAAAAACATGAGCCAAGCCCCCATAGTCATGAGATGGGTCTTACATGCATGATGCAACAATTAGGTACAAGAAGCCAAACTAACAAATCATTGAAATCATTTAACCTTTCAGATTTGGGATTCCCATATATTCTTAGATTGACTTCAGCGGGACTGAGTGTGTATTTGCAGGATCAGTGCACTGGTCTGTTAAAACCAGCCTATGTGTTACACACTACTCATGGTTGCCAGGAACAGCCCACATTAGGAAACACCACCGCTCTTCAGAAAATCCATAGGGCCGACCCTACAGATCTGGAGGAGCCCTTCTCTCTTTAAACATTTGTCCTGTCTGCCAACGCTAATCGTTGAGAGATGGAGACCGAGACGATCTTTTGCCAATAGTAATGGGGAAAGCGCACGCTTGTCGTTTCCCCACAGCTCCACCAGGTGGAGCGACAACCTTGCAGAAAACCTGATGTTGCTAGCCCGGCTTCCTCCGGCGGCCCGCGGGGCTGAACAGCGAGCCCCCGCCCCTTTTCTTCCCGTCACAGGAAGGAAAGAGCGGACGCGGCGCGCGGGTTCTATTCTGCTTCCTGCACAGAAAGGCCGTGTTGGGCACCCGCGCGCCGCCTAGCCTGCTGCACCCTGTTCGGTGCGTGAAACAGCCCGGGGCGGGCGGGGGGGAGGGAGGGTTGGGTTGGCTCGGCTCTTTTGGGAAGGCCGCGCCGGGGGTGATTCCCAGCACCGCTCAGTACCGGGCTCTCCACGTGGAGACGCTTGGCGCACAGCTGCCCCAGCAGAGGATGAAAAGGGGGAAGAAAAAGCTGGTTCCTGAGAGGATGGGAAAGTTGTGACATCTCCCCCCCAATGCCACTTCTTAGTGGGGAAGACGGGTGGGGTGCACAGGAAGAAAGTCCCCCCCCGCGAGCCTCGGATAAAATTGGGAAGCCCCTGGTCCATGAGCTAAACCCAGTCTGTGGCCAGTTTCCATTTGGCCCCATTGCAGTTTCTGGGTCTGGTCTGCCCTCCCCTGCGATCCATCCCCCTACTTTCAAGCAGTGAAGAAGTGCACTCGGGAGGGAGTAGAAAGAATGGCATGTGCTTGCCGATAGGGGGTGGATCTGTGGGCTGTATCCATGAACTGAACACTTAGCGTGCCCTACCATAATTCTTATCCAGCCCACAGAGCTTGCAAAGGTGTAGCTAGTGCTGCCATGCAAGGAGGGGGCTCAATTGAGCCCAGGGCCTGGAATCCAGGGGGCCCCTTTGCAATTGCCCGAGTGCTGCTAGGAATTTTTTTAGAGTGGGTGGGAAAGAAAGCAGGACTCTGGGTGTGTTTAGACAAGTGCCTCCTCCCCACCAATCACCCACCCATCATGCATATTGCAGGGCTGCATTGGCACCCTATGCAGCCCTGCAACGTGCATGATGGGTGGGGAGGAGGCACTTGTCTAAAAACACCCAAGCACTCTGCCTACTCTGAAAATGTCCTAGTAGCTCTCTTAGGCCACTTGTAAAGGGCACGGCGAGGAATGTTTCAGACTACTGGGAGGACTCCAGAAGGCAGTGGGGGCTTGGGAGGTATAGACAGCAGGGCCGTAAAGAATGCCTCTGCTCTGCATGCATGGATGCCCTGGACATGCCTCTTTCCTCCCTTGCTTACTTGGGAGAACACCCCCAAAATTGAGTGGAGCAAGTCACTTCACGCACACAAGGTCACCTTTGAACAAGGGAGAGAGAGAAGAGAGCTCCCTGAGGAGCCCGTTTTCCAAGTCAGTTTTATGAAGTAGAAGAATGCATCACCCTTGTAAAGGAAGGGAGACCTCATTGCTTTTTCGGGCTGCACTTGGGCTACCCACACTTGACACATTGGCTGGGCTAATGCCCTGACACAGCTGTGCCTTTCTGTTCTGAGGCGTGAATGCCCCAAACTGGATTGAAAAGAGCCATGTTAGAAAATCTCCCCAAAAGTGGTTGCCCTTAGCTCCCTTCAGTGCTGTGACACAGCAGACCCTAAACACAAAGGCTGTTTTTTCCTATGTTTTGTGACTATGGTAATACCATATGCAAACAGGGCCTGTGGGAAAACAGCTGAGTTTGGATGTAATGGAGAATAATGATTGCTTCAAGGAGCCAACAGATTGCAGGAAATAGTATGTATAGCACATGAACTTATAGACTGAAGGCTGAATCCCTTCTCTCTGCAAAGTTACTGCATGTTCGCACCCTAATTCTGTAAAGCAGATGCAGGAAACTGGCTTGTAGGCTGAATCTAGTCTCTGACTGTTATTTATTTGTCCCCTTTGCAGTTCCTGGATCTGGTCCCTACTGTCAACTGCTAAGTGAGCTCAGGGGTAGCAAGGAGAGATGAGGGCATGCCCTCAAGGATAGGGGATGGACCCATGATATAGATCCATGATTAGGGCTCTTCCCATCTTGAGCACACCTTTTAAGCCGCCTCCCTCCTGCCCCCCACACCCATCACTATCTGGCCCATAGAGCTTGTACTTTTCACGCTTGTACAGCAGGGCTTTTCAAAAAGACCCACAGAAGGGAAATTACACTTAACTTTTAAAAGCACTGAGTTGCTTCAAGTTAAGCATGCTTTATATTTAAATATATTTCTCATATTTGTAGCCCTTGACAGTGTATGGTGTTGCTAACTCCTGTTTTTGTAATAGCAGTCCAAACTAGGAGCATTTTTATCACCCTTTCTCCCTCCATGTACAGACTGTTCCTTACTTGTAACTGGCTATGGCCCTCAGTTGGGCCAAAAACCCTGAATAGAGGATACAGATGATTGCGGGGGGCACAGTCAGGAAGCTTGGAGTCCTGAGTGGGGTTAACTTCTTGAGGGGTGATCTTTCAAGAAGATTGTGCTGGTTCTAAGAGCGTGGGTGAAAGTTTCATTTACTTCAGTGAGACTCTTCCCTATACTGACTGCAATTGCCTGTGCCGTTGCTTGGCTTACATCATGCCATTGTTCCCTTAGCCGCAGTAATATTTTCCCTCACTGCTTTTATGATTCAGCATTACAGATTTTTTTATTTTTTTTTTTAAAATTGCAGTGTAAACTTATCTTTCATTTTCCTAAATATAAACCCCATAATGTTCTGCTGGCCCTTCAGTTACACATAGTGCTCTTGAACCGGAAGCAATGTCCTGTTTGTTTGACTGACAATGAGATCCTCTGAGGACATAGCTCCCATGTGGGTCCCATTCACTAAGTGCGCGCATCAGAGTTATCTGCTCAGAGGAGCATACCATGAGTTTAAGAGCAAAGCTTTGGGTTCTGGAATCTGGTGGATTGTGCCTTTACATCGTTGGACTGACTTATTTAAATTTTTATCCTGGCCAAGTTATTGGTATTGTGAACTGAGTGAAGTTGCAGTTACTCAAGTTCACAGATGAATTTCCACAACTATTTTATAACAGGGCTGGGATGGTGTTAAAATTAGCACCATACGCAGCAGTGCACAATAATCAAACATCAAAGGAGGCTGAATGGATTTTATTCATATTCTCTCCTGCTCTAGTTTTACTTATAGGATTTACACAGGCGGCACCCACACTAGAACACCCTGTGTATTCTAACATGGGTGCCGCCCGTGTAAAAAGGGCCTCTGTGGGTGTTCTTAGACTGCGGGGAAATCATCTCAGACCTGCTGTGGCGGGTTTAAACTGCTGCTACGGACCACAGTCGACCCACACCCCGCCTCCCCCCTCCTGCACACCATAGATAGAGCTGCAGGCGGATCGCCAGCCACTCTAGGCTGCCGCACACAGCTCTGGCTGTTGCTAAGGAACTCCCAGCCGGAAGTGGAGCAGCAGTGAGTAGACATCCTGCTGTTTCACCCGCAGGTTGGTGCTCTTGGTTTGGGCAACCTGTTCTGTGGGTGGGGCAGAACAGGCGTCTGTCTAAAGACACTCAGTGTCAAAAGTGCTGAGTTGAGAAGAATCCTCCAAGTCATGAAACATTGTCAGGGCCAGCCGGAGGCATGTGCCACTGGTGCCCAGGCACATGGCCCTGCAGCAGCCTCCGAGGGAGGAGCCCCTCACCTCGGAGATGGAGTCGGACTCACAGTTTAAATTTCCCCCCCACCCCCATTGGTAGCAAAGCTCTGGCGGCCACCTGTCCTAGCTTGGTTTCTTCCCCCTGCCCTGGGCCCACCCCTGCCGGCTGACACATGCCCCCTTCTCCCCTCCACTGCCTCCCTGCGGGGCTTACTCAGCAGCAGGGAATGGATTGGGAGATAAAGCTGTTTGTTTACAAACAGCTCCTCTGCCCATGGGTGTTTTCAGATGTTACAAGATCACAGTGAACCGCGGTGAATACCCACCTGTGGTCACTGTGGGTATTTTCAGACATTACGAGATCACGGTGAACCACGGTGAATACCCACCTGTGGTCACCGTGTCTTGNCTCCCCCTCAGAATGACAGTTCCTTCCAACCCTTTCTAGAAATAGAAGGAAAAAATTCTATGCGAGGCTGGAAGGGTGGGTTTTTGTGAGAATGTTTAGAGCCATCTCAAAGAACCTTATTTACAAGGTAGCAACCTCCTGTTCTTCGAGTGGCTCCTCACATGCTATTTTTACTAAATATGAACGTGCTTGTGTGATCAAGTATTGTTAATAGCATGCAGCTTTCTTGATGTGGCCCAGAGGTTTTGTATGTTTTAAATATGTGAACAGGATTTTTTAATCCTGCTATGGCACTACCGCTGATGGAGAGAGAGCGAGTTGTCCTACTGGAGTCCCATCCACTTAGTGGATGAGATGCTATTAGGAGGGTTCTCTCAGTCTCCAACTGGCAGGGTTTTACTCAGCAGCAAGGAGTTCCCAGTGTAAACTAATGTTCTGTCCATCACATCTTAACACTGAAAACTCTTTGTTGCTGGATTTTTGGAGGCTCCGCCTATGATGGACAAGCCCCTCCCTAGAGCTCTGCCAGCCATAAGGTTCTGCCAACCCGCCGGTGACAAAGCCACCAGCAGACTGGCAAGCCTTTGGGGCCCCGCAGCAAGGCTTGGCACATGGCCCCTCAAACCCTTGGGCCAGCCCTGAACGTTGTTAAACCAAAAAGGGTGCAAAGTATTCTTTATCCCAGCATTTTATTTTTGCAAACTTCAGCTGTGCTGTCTTGGGCTGTAATCTTGCCAGATGACCTTTATGATCCCATGGGAGGTGCTGCACTGTGTACCCTCATTGCAAACATTCCTTTTCCACTTGCAGGCAAGTAAATTATCCTTAACGCTCATTAGTATGGCAAAGGTAGGAAAGCAGACTTGCCTTGATGATTTGGAATTGTTTCATACCTTCAAGGAGTAGTCTTCGGAAGTCAAGAGATGTTCCCAACATCATTAAACTATCTTAGGGAAGTGTGGCTACTTCAGTTGCTGTAATTTTTAGGAATGCAAAAGAGCCATGAGAATTGGGATCATCACATTTTACACTGACTGTAATTTTAAACACACTTGTTCATGAATAAGCCCAATTGACATCAGTGGGACTTGGTCAAAAATAAGTGTGTTTAGGATTTTGACCTTTGTTTCTTTTGAGACATTTTGAAACGTTTCTTTATTATTGGTATCATGGTAGCCTACAAAAGCCATGATTCACAAACCGCTTACTCCAGAGTAATCCCCTTGAAGCCCAAAGGGACTACTCCAGAGTAAGTGGTTTGCAAATCATGGCCAAAGATGCCAGTTGTTCAAGATCAGGGCTTCTCTGTGCAATATATTATGTTTCTGTGAGTGTGTCATAATTTAGAAAGCTTATATAATACAGAAGTTTATTCTTTATAATGAATCCAATTTTTATTTCATGTTTGACAAAATTGATAGTTTAATGGACTTGCTAGGTTTTTTCCCCTTAATCTCAAAGTTTGCAACATGGAAAAACAAAATCTATTTGCTTTTGGCTCTGAACCTGAATTTTGTTTATCATTAAGCCTGTTCAGAACACCTTTTGTTATGCAAAAGTTGAAGCAGAGACAGACTTTTAATGTATGTAATTTTTCCAAATTACAAACAGGAAACAGGAAAGGCAACTACAAAGGCAAGAGGGGGCAGGATAAAAGTTTTTGTATAAATAAGTGTAAGAGTTTGCATTTCCAAATGTGAGAGACCTTTATATTTATACCAGTGACCTTGACAAAACCCAGATGTGTACATGAAAGAAACAAAAACTACATATATAAACCATGAGAGAAACACATAACTTGTGTGTACAAAGAGGGGGCGCATGGGAAACGGTATCTTTGGGGTGAACAGAAAGGGGCAGCACCAAAGTCTCTTGTATATCTGTATTCTAGTAATGCTGCAAGTCACTGCAATGTTTTGTTAATGACCTTAGCTCTTTTTCTTCCCTCTCTTGGTGAGTGGAAGGGAGGACAATGAACTCGTTCTCTATGGCAGCTTTGGGCCGGATCCTTCAAGCCTTTTCTTGCATGAGTAATCTGACTGCAATGGAATGACTTTAAGAGCTGCTTGGAGAAGGGGTTTGCAGGTCTGAGCCCTGTTTCTGCTGTACCAATGGATAGCTGTGCCTTTGTACTGATTCGTGGTGGCTTCATCATTTGCATTTCGGTTGAATGGAGACCATTCTGACATCACCAATCTCCTTTCACTCAGCTCTGCTGTCCTAGGAGATGAAAAAGTTGCGGCTTGATCAACAATGTTGCTAAAAGAGAATCCAAATGCTGCTCAAGCTTGCTCCCCGTGCAGCCCTAGGGGAGAAAAAATTCAGTTAAAAAGGTGCAAGTAGGAAGCCCTTCCCAAAAGATCAAAGGAATTATTACTCTGGGTTTATATCCAAGGGTTTGCACACAAAGTTGCCTTGTGCTAACTGCTGTTTACTCTCTGGTAGATCAGGGAGTACACACACAGCAAGCTACACAGCTATAGAGCAGGGATGGGTCCAATCTTGCTCTAAACCAAATTTAGTACCCAGGAAAAAATGGCGTAAAATACCTCCCGTGTGAGCATTGTGAGAGGATAACTTAGCATGCTTGTTTGAGTAACAAGATGTGAATCAGTACACGTTTTGGCCCACAGTTTCAAAGATAAGTGTGTGGGGGTGGGGGGAGCTAGAAAGCCTAGACCCCCTTTTATCCATTATCTATGCTTCTTGCTAGTATGTCTTCCAAGTCTGATCCTTAAGCAGATAGCAATGTGAGGAACAGCTGGTTTGATCTTTTAAGGTCTTGTTACAAAAATAAATGTCAAGTAGTATTCAACTTGTAACATTCAACTTCAAGGAACAGTCACATGGTTCAAGTTGGTAAATCATGTTGAAGGTGAGCAGTGCTAAGTGCTGGGTGATATATTTAAATCCAATATTTATATTTAAACTTTGTATCTCTGCATCTATAGTACTTTCCATGCTGCTTCTGCCATTAGACAGCTATTAAGATGCCTGAACTCCACTTAAATTTGCCTCTGCTTTTTACAGCTGAAGATGGGATTAACCATAAATCAGACATGAGGTGATGTGGACACACACAACTATGATTTGCTGCAAGATTAGACAAAGCAAAACATTACCAAAATACATTTTTTTTTAAAAATATCTTCAACACAAAGTTGCACAGGTTTTCCTTGACAAAAGAAAATGTCGTAATTCCCTGTTACTGATTGTGACAGTAGCTAAAGGTGTTGGGTGGAAGCGACAGGCACAAAAGGAGAATAAGTGTTAAACAAGTTTTAATGAGACAAAACTTATCTTTCCCAGCATTTGGTAGGGGAAGGGGAGGAAGTTCTCTGCTCCTTAATCTTCTTGAGTCTCGCATGTTCTTCTTGGTACTTAAGGTTATATCACAGCTAATTAGAATCAAAGGCGTAAAACACTTCAAATATTTTCTAATTACTTGAAATTGCAAATCTATTGACTCCACTCTCATCTGTAGCTGTGCGGGTTTACTAGTGATGCTGTCTCTATTTGTAACCAACTATAAATGCTAATTTTTATACATTTATTTTTGCTTCTAGCTCGTGTGAATAGCTGAAACGAACTCCACGGGTGATGGTAAGAACTCTTGCTATTTTGGGGGAAATGTGCTGGGCCTGCTTTTATAGTCCAAGAGCAGATAAAAACAACTTGAGCTGCCCAAAACAAGAATTTAAGAGGCCTCTGTCTCAAAACATTTAATTTGCATTAAGAATATAGTTCAGGTATTAAGTGTTTGTGATTGGGTTGCCCTGGAGAAGATTCAAGAAATAAATATAGCAGGAAACTAACAAAGAATGTCTCTGATCATTTGTCTGAAACTTATAGCCCTTGTTTGCTTGAAATTTTTTTTCATATCCCCTTCCATTAATGCACAGCTGAGAAAGCACAGACATACAACTATATTTCCTCATTAGGATTTTAAAGTGTTCCTCTCCTCCTTCCCTCAACCTAAAACATTTCTTTATTTCTTTTGTTGCAGAAAGAGTTTAAAAACTCAATATAACATAAAGGGTTTTTAGGGTCACTTTTTTTTCTCTCCAAGCACAGAAGTATTTGGATAGGCACCAGAATCTCAATTCTGACTACATGAAATGGCCTTTTGTATTCCTCCCTTCCTAAATTAACAACTGGGGCTAGTCAGCTAGACAAATCGCCCAACTGTGCTCCAGAGTTTTCAGTGAGGTCATCACCAAGGCCTGTTGGAAACATTTTAGTTAAAAACAAAACTAGATTACTTTTGTACTTTCAAACGATATGTTGTCATCTTGGGAAATATAACAAATGTATAAGTATTTCCACCCTTATGTTAAGCTGCATTAACTGTCTGTTTCCTCCTATGCTGGATTTTTCAGCATTTCAGTGAGCAAAGCTAAACAAAATTCTCCTGAGATGACCTTGAGAAAAGAAAGTAGTTTCTTAGATGCACACAGAATTTTATGGGCTTGGCTGTACACAGAGGAGCTGGGGGTCAAGGTGACATTTTCACTTATTCAAAAAAAATGTTGGTACAATATCATGCATCCTGTTTTGGGGGATTACAGCATGGATGTTAAAGTCAATAGGTTCTGGTTCTGACACTAGTGTAAATTTCCTGAAAACAACAAATTATGGCTTGGGTAATATTCATCAAAATTCATGTGTGTTTTAAAATCAGGTTTGCATCATTGTAAACTTGCAGAACTCAGACAATTCCAAATTTTAAGCATCCCTGAGAGAGACGCAGAAATCAGTTTTAGGTATATTTGAGATATGTTGTGTTGTGAGGAAGAGAGGGGGGTGGTTTTGCTTTGAGTTTTGTTTTGGGTTTTTTGTCTTTGTTTTTTGCACCTGTACTTAGTGTACTTAAAATTAACTTTAAAATGCATGTCAGTTTTTTTAGGCCCTTTCAGAGGAAAGTTGGTTGTGAAGAAGTAGAAAGATTTTAATCGTATTCAAGTATTTTTAACATGATGACAGTAGAGTGGTACTTGTGCATGGGAACCAGAAATTCACCTTAAACAAAAGTGAAATTGGCTGTTTCAGAATTATTGTCCAGTGTATTGGGAAGAATAAATAGAATTAGGCTTCGTTCTTAATGATTTAGGGTGAAATACTAATTCTGTTGGCTTCTATAGTCAAAATATTACCATACAATATCTGTCAAGACAGTCCTTTTTTTTTTTTTTTTTTTGGTCCGTCATCAATGTCAAGAAGATATCTTTAAGGGGGGGAGGGGAAACAGCCCTCATGTCCAAAAAACAATTTTATTTGTATCTGTTTCAACACAAATATTGTTGTGTCCAGGAATATGTCAATGCACGAGGTGAGATGAAATTATCTTTAAATTCACCATCACTCCTGTACAGACCAATCTCTCATAGATACATACCCGTGACAACCTTTGATAGGATCATAAGCCAGCAAACATCTCCTATTTAGCTCAATTCTTCAAGGCCTTCATACCATGTCGTCATCAATCTGTTGACATCTTTTGTAACTGTTCTTCCCCATGTCTGTCTTGGTCTTCCAGCTTTTCTTTTACCCTTTGAGCACTAGACGTTTACTTGCTTTACAGTCCTTGATTCTTGAGTACATTCGGCATGATGCAACCACTTCAGCCTTCTCTTTGCTATTGTATATGACACCTTACGCTGTTTAGTGCAAGATCTTACATCCTTGTTCTTCACATGACCCTGCCACTTAACATTGCTTGTTCTTCTTAAGCATTTTGAATCAGACTGATGGAGTCTTGTTCTTTGTTCCATTTCCACGCACCTTGTTTCTGAACCATAAATTAAAGTGGATATTATGCAGCTATTATACATCCAAATTTTATTAGCTAAACTGATCTTGTTGCCATACCGTATCTTACTCATTTTGATGCAAACACCTTTCCACCTTTTCCAATTCTGACTTTAGTTGCCCGTTGCAGGATATTTTTACTGCCTGGCTAGGTAAAAATGTTGACCTTTTCCAGCTTTTCATTGTTCAGCCTTTAATTATATTGGTTCTGCTAAACCTTTTCTAGAGTTGTGTGTGTAGAGCGGAGCTATGATGTGTCAGACGAAGATAAAATGTTCTTCCTTTACAACACATTGGATTTTTTTAGAACTAGAGAGAGTTCACAGTTTATTTCAGATGGTGAACGCATTTATTTATTATTTATTTAATTTAAATTAGCTTCTACACCACCCCTCCTGCCAAATCAGAAATATTATCTTTTTTCAGATTATAGTTGCTTCTGGATACAGTAGTGAGATTAGCAGGCAGTTGAGCACTCTGCTAAAACACACTCTTGTTTTTGATTGAGGCCATGATACCTTTGACTTTTAAATGCCCTGCTGTTCTTTACCATAGAAATTACTCTAGAAGGGAGGGAAGGAGGTGGGCATGCGTTAAATGAAATAGTTGTTTTTTGTTTAATATAAAATTATTTTAATCACTTGATTCTGCTGCCATTAGGCTTGTGTACTTGTAGAATGTGATTTTACATTCAACACAATTTTTGAAATAATCCATTCCCATTTAACTGACTGTTCACCTGTGCAGCATGTGTATTCAGTAGATCTGATGGTTTAGACCATCAGTAGATTTGATGGTCTTTGGTAATCAATGAGTACTGAGCTTGTATTAATACCTGAGCTGCAAACTTGAAGTTACTTACTCCATGGCAGGTAACTACTCTGGAGCAAGTGGCTTTAGGATTGCAGCCTTGAAATGTTTGATACAGTGAATGTTTTCTCAAAACTGTCATACACCTTTAATACACGGACGGGGGTGGGTTGGGGTGGGGTGTTTCGGCACAGTTGGTGGAGGTGGAGGGGTGTCAGTGTAAACCATTTTACTAGAGGGCTCCGTGGGTGGAGATGGGTGTTCGGTGGGTGGAAGTGTGTGTGTGGCAGGAGCATGCATGCACAAACACCCACCACCTGTAGTGTTTACACAAGTGCACACCCGCCGCACACCCATCCACCGCTGGCCGTGTACACGGACTGCCCCACCACCACACATCTGCCCAAACACTGAGCTGGGGGCGGGGGGAGGAGCGTCCATGTAAAAACGGCCATAGTTGCCAATTGAGTGACCTATGCTATCTACTTTAGCATATTTGGTATGCAGTTCAATAGTATTCACCATTTTCGTCCAAATTACATGCTAGGAGGGTAGAAAATGTGTGACTTTATAAAGCTTTATACATTCTAGAAATTACTTCTACATGGTTTCTTCCCTTTGCTGTCACTTTTTCAGGAGAAATCGCTGCATGAAAACACTGAGCCATGGTATTCTCATCAAGTGTATGCAAAATACTGGAAGCATTACAACCAAGCGATGCACTGGATGTACAGGCACAAAAGCGCCTACAGGAAAGCCATGGAGACCTTTTATCATGTGCCATGGTACCCTTCTGAAGCCCACCCAACTAGCCATTACCCTGACTGGGATGGAGGCAATCCCTCAGGTGCTGAATCTGCCTACATTCCAAGCAGGAGATCCCAGTATCCTGCATGGCCTCCAAATTACTCAAGTTCTAGAAATATGGATGAGGATTCAGAAATGGAGGAGGAGTCTGAATCTGAAGAGGAAATAGAATGTGATCTGAGCAACATGGAGATCACAGAGGAGCTCCGCCAGTACTTTGCACAGACGGAAAGGCACAGGGAGGAGCTACGTAAGTCAAGGGCCTTTCTTATGTGGTGATCCTTATTTCAGATTTTTGCTACATTAATTATGTCCTGATTCTTTCTTTGGACTGATAATGGGCATTGGAAAGAAGTGACCCACCCCAGTCAAAGCTCAAACTTGGTTCTCTTGGCACTTTTCCACATTTCAAAATGCACTCGATTTGCCTTTGGGAAAATCTCTGGGAGGCAAATAGGGCATGGGGTTTGTAATGTGGAAATGTTAACCTGCATGGTTTTGGTGGCAATCCTGCAGGGAATGCAAAGTTGGATTTAATGGTTTTGCACCAGCTCTGAATCCCCTGCAGGACTGCTGCCAAAATCGTACAGGTTAACATTTCCACGTTACAAATCCCGTGCCTGATTTGCCTCCGAGAGATATTCCCATAGGCAAATCGGGCACATTTGTAATCTGGGAAAGTGCCCTCTTGACTTGGTTTAGGTAAACCAGAGAAAATACTTGAGGGTTCTCTCTCTCTCTCACTCACGCACACACACAATGAATGAATCAGTATCTGTGCTCAGAGGAGAGCAGGAGTGTATTTATTTAGGAGAACACTCTTGTTTTAAATCAGCTTGAGAAACTAAGGTATCTCTGCAGTAAATTTTAAAAAAACGAACATGTCTCCTGGCACCTCTAGCAGGATTTATAAGATGGTACTTCTTTAAAAAAAAAAAATTAAAACTACGTATATAAAATATATGCCCTGAGGTTTTTTTTATCTTGCTGTAAGACCCAGTCTCTCTCAGTGCTTGGGTTTTAACAAATATCTGATTAATGAAAATTTATTATGTGGGTCATTCCTGTGAAAAGAAGGCTTATGCTATCGCCCTGTGTGTGTGTTTGTCAGTCCCTGTGATAGGTAAAGGAGTGTCCCGATGCAGCCTGCTGGGTGGAGTTTGCTCTAGGGGGAGTCCTGGGCCCAAGAGAGATCAGGGATGGGAGCCTTGCCCCATGCGTTATTATGGAGCCACGCTAGTGGAGCTCCTTCAGTGGAGCTCCCCGGGGCAATATCCTCTGGCTTGCAACCTGATACTGACAGGGTTTTCTCTTTGATCCTGTCAGTAAGTGAGAATCTGGTTGCATAGGACAGTCGGGAATGTTCCAGAGTACGTGCTTCTGTTTACATTATGTGAGAGAGGCGCTCTGGCAGGAAGCGGCCAGGGATAGCTTGGGAGGAGGGGGTGACACAAGAACGGGTGAAAAAGCGGGGGACAATTCTCTCGCTGCTGAGGGCAGGACTTTTCCCACAGGAGAGAACCGCTCTGCTTCTCAAGGCAGGATAGCTTGAGGGGACACAAGAACTAGTGAGAAGGGGGGGGTCTGTATGCTTTTCACGGACTTATGTGAGAGAGGCGCTCTGGTGGGAAGCGGCCAGGGATCCGCCGGGGCAGCGGGAGGCTTTGAAAGCTCACTGGAGCTGAGCCCATGTCGGGTCCCTGGCTGCTTCACGGCACAGCGGCTGTCTCCTGGGGGAAGGGGGGACTGGAGCTGAGCTGAGGCTCTAGACCCCCCTTCCCACAGGAGAGAACCACTCTGCCAGGAAGTAGCCAGGGATCCAGCTTGAGACCCCCCTTTGAACAGGAGATAAGCACTCTGGTGGGAAGCAGCCAGGGATCCCCTCTCCACCCCACTGTGCCTCTTTCTCTCTCACTTTCATCCTCCATGCCCACCTGCCCCTCTCCACCCCACTGTGCCTCCCTCCCACCCTGATCCCCCCGTGCCCACCTGCCCCTCTCCACCCCACTGTGCCTCCCTCCCACCGTGATCCCCAGTGCCCAACTGCCCCTCTCCACCCCACTGTGCCTCTGTCCCACTCTCTGTTCAGCCTCACCTGGCCTGGGTCACCCAGAGGGTGAGGGGATCTGTCCTGTATCCAGCAATCCTGGGTGCACCCCACAGAGGGAGGACTTCATGAAGGTGACTGGTTCCTGAAAGAAGCAGCCCTCTGGCGGGGGGGCATTTACAGGTGTGAGGGTTGGGTGGAAGCATCTTTCAGGGACCGGTTCCATCAGCCCCTCAAAATGTTCATAGCTCCATGGTTCCAGGAACCCACCCATTAGGATGTGGTGGATCAGGTATAAAAGGACTCGACATTGGCACCCCAGGTTCCAAACCCCAGCAGAGCCCCACCCTGGCAGTGTTGGAGGGTGGGCAGAGCCAGGCCCAGGAGACATGCCTGGGATTGGGGAAAGAGGACGGCAGGGGTGGGGAAACAAGGGGTAGTAGCAAAATTCTGATTGTGCCCCTGAGCCATGTCATGGGTGAAACTCAGAGCAGCCCCCCAAGCTGCGAGAGACCAGACTTCCCTCTCACACATTCACCACTGACATGGGGCAGGGAGCAGAATGGGGGCTCTCCTTTAGGAAGGGGGGACTGGAGCTGAGCTGAGGCTCCAGTTCCCCCTTCCCACAGGAGAGAAGCACTCTGCCAGGAAGCAGCCAGGGACCCAACATGAGCTTTCAAAGCCTCCCACTGCTCCAGCGGATCCCTGGCCGCTTCCCGCCAGAGCAAAGGGAGGGTCTGTAACCACATCCCTTGCTCTCTGGCTGCTGTGTCAGATCCCTGGTTGCTTCCTGGCACAGTGGTTGTCTCCTGTGGGAAGAAGGGACTGGCGCCTCAGCTCAACTCCAGTACCCCCTTCCCACAGAAAAGAAGCGCTCTGCCAGGAAAAGGCCACGGATCCACAATGGGCTTCAAAGCCTCCGGCGCATCCCTGGCCACTTCCCGCCAGAGCACTTCCTGGCACAGTGGTTCTCTCCTGTGAGATGGGGGGGACTGGAGCCTGAACTCAGGCTTCCCACAGGAGAGAACCACTCTGCCACCTACCACAGCGAAGGGGTCTCTGTTGTTGGAATGGCATTCATTCTCCGTAATCAACGTCTTTACATATCTCATGCTTTACCTAACCTCACGTAACTAAAATGTACATGTTACTACAATCTCTCGGTCTGAGTAACTTCCATCAAATCACTAATTACTTTTTTGAACTACTTTTTTAAAAACCAAAGAAATTAAAGAAATAAAAAACCTACGGTTTTACAAACTTAGTTAAGGCAG
Source organism: Sphenodon punctatus (assembly GCA_003113815.1). NCBI lineage: Eukaryota > Metazoa > Chordata > Lepidosauria > Sphenodontia > Sphenodontidae > Sphenodon > Sphenodon punctatus. The sequence continues at coordinate 8,814,481 of QEPC01000801.1, read as the reverse complement.
ATTCATACCAAGCAAACTTTAACAAACTCAGAAATTGTGTGGTAAGGCTCCCAACTTAACTTCCACACCATGTAAGCAGTAAAATGTTGTATAGATTGGCATACTGTGCTCGCTTACAACTTAGGCTGCAGTCCCTGCAGCAGGGAACCCCCTAGGGAAGCAGCACCCAGGCAAAGCCACTTTGCTGAATGCAGCTAGTGTCAGGCGGGGAGAGAAGTTTGAGAGGATCTATGTCTGTCTAGGGGTGGCCTGTTACTCAGGTGGTAGAATGGATGCTTTGTATGTATAAGGTTCCAGATTCAATCTCAGACATCTCTGAATTAGAGTCTTTGGTAGCACACCTGGGTGAGGCCTCTGCCAGGGATCCTGGAGGGTGTCCGGTAGTAGCACGCCTGGGTGAGGCCTCTGCTGGAGAAACTGAAGAGATGGATTTGAAACCCTGCTGCCATGTCAGGTTGTGACAATATTGGGTTAAGATGAACCATTGTTCTGACTCAGGCAGCTCCTCATATCCTTCTATGTCTCTAGTAGCATTCAGCAAAGGGGCTTTGCCTGGGCACCACTTCCTTAGGGGGTTCCCTGGGGGGGGGAGGTTGGGGACCTGTACCCCAGACCCCCCCCCCC
>QEPC01000801.1:8763753-8809493 GCA_003113815.1 Sphenodon punctatus | reverse complement strand
CGGTGGTCTGGGGGAGGAGAACACCCCAGTTTTCGAGGGTGTTCATCCATCATTGGTTCCATCTGTGCGGAGCTTGCAGATGTTCCTGGATTCGTAGCTGTGCTTGGACTCTGGGTTGTTGGCTATGGCCAGGGGCGCCTTTTGCGAATTACATCTGGTGAGAAGGCTCTGCCCATATGTCTCAGACTCAGACCTTGCCACCCTCATCCATGCATTTGTCACCTCGAGACTGGACTATTGCAATGTGCTCTACATGGGGCTGCCCTTGGTGACGGTTCAGAAGTTGCAGCTGGTGTAGAATGCTGTGGCCTGTCTTGACTGGGACGGGCCGCAGGGAGCACATTACACCAGTGCTTCAAGCATTGCACTGGCTGTCTTATTGTCTTCTGGGCCTGATTCAAGGTGCTGGTTTTAACCTTTAAAGTCTGGTTCATGCTTATCAGAAAGATTGCCTCACCCCCTGGGCGGCCCCTGTGGTCATCCGGGAGCGCCCTCCTGGAGGTCCCGCGTTTTCGGCGGGTCCGTACGGGCAGGAGGGCGTTCTTGGTGGCTGCACCGTCGCTTTGGAATGCCCTCCCGGCAGAGATCTGCTTCAGCCCGAATCTCCTTGCCTTCTGGCATAGCTGTAAGACCTGGCTCTTCCGCCAGGCATTTGGCTGGGGGGAGGGGACGGGGGTGTTGGGGGGTTCTTTTTGTATAAACCAGTTGAATGTTAATTTTTTTATATCCTCCAAGAACTTATCCAATCCCTCTTTAAAACTAGCTACACTGCCAGCCTTGACCACTTCCCCTGGCAGTAAATTCCACAAGTTAATTGTGCGCTGAGGGAAAAATACTTTCTCTTATTTAAATCTGCTGCCAGTTAATGTCATGGAGTGTCCCCTTGTTCTAGTACTAATACATTGAGCATTCTCTCTCCTCCCCTTCTAGTTAACCAAGTTTCGTTAGTTTAGGTGTTAAAGAGCTACTTGTTTTTCTTATAAACAAACAAACAAAACAAAAACAAAAAACCTTAACATTCCAAAATTCAAAATCAATTGTTCCCACTCTCTGAAATGAGTAATCAGAAATGTATTGAGCTTAGGCAATGTTTTTAGAAATCCAGTATTTTTAAGGTTAATTTTAGCAAAATCCCAAATTCCAGAGAAGAGCAGCCCAAAGGAAATTCCTAATTTCATTGTTTAAGCCTGGAGGAAGAAGTCTTTACGTACTGTATAATATGGAGCAGCCACTGGCTTTTTTTTTTCACTTTGGCTAACCTTACAGTAAACCTTCCAAGATCCATTTTCCCCTTGGTGCTTTTCATTCAGTGCACCACAGGAAGGATCTTTTGCTTTCACCTCCAGAGTGAGAATCCAGTCTTTGAGAAATTACTATGGGGGGTGTTTTTGGAACTCTCGGCCCTTAGATACAGCAATAGCATCTTCATCTCTGTACAAAATGCAGGATTCTTAAATCATGTAATTGTTTGTGTGTGTGAGAGAGAGAACAAACAGCACCACTCCTGAATAAATGAAATTAATGCCAAATAAATGATAAACGCTTCCCAATTCTGCTGGAGTTTGACAAGATAAAATAAGGGGGTGCGAAAAATATTGCTTCCAGCTCTGTACTGTAACTCAGGAATGGTCCAGTCTGAGTAGTCCCCTGAAAAACCATGTAGAATAGATACAGTAATGTTCTGAGTAATTAAATGGAGTTGTTGATTTTGTTCAGTACTGTTTTTAAGTAAAATGAAACTTAACAGTAGAGGTCCATTAAGCTAAATGCTATGATCATGCTCAGTCTTTCATTCTATGCAGAAAACTCTTATGCCCTTATTGATCCTCATCAAATGAAGATGGTTAAACATATCCTGTTATCTGCTTTGGTAGCTTCTCAAACATCTCTTTATAATTGGTAACAGACCAGGGCCAACTTGGTGGCTTAGATACCATGCAGGAGGCCCTGGTTCACTCTCTTCTCTTTATTCATACGTGCCATAAGCAAGTGAAAATGATGGTACAACACAGCATGTTGTTATGGGTAAGTATGCTTCATATAGCTGATGAGGGCTTCAGAAATTTTAGAATATGAGAGCATTAGGCTTACATTTTCTGGGAGACTACTTCAGGTACGCAGCATTGGGAGCTGTTCTGGGAGTTGTCAAGAAGATAACTAGAGCAATAAGGAGCAATGCTTACAATATAGTAAAGTGTGAAATTTTAACGGTGCTTCTGCCCACCACCCCAACCAACCTAAAAGTATTGAGTGGTGGACTTTTAGGTTGGTTGGGGTGGTGGGCAGAAGCACCGTTAAAATTTCACACTTTACTATATGAAGGCAGTGTGGGAAGCTCTCCTCTCCACTACCATAGCTGTTGCAAAGCCTCATCCAGCTGAGCTGTTCCAGGTGGTGAACAGTTTGGTAAATCCGGGCTGCCTCCGTCTGGAGGTTGAGTCATCTTCGGCTCGCTGTGAGGAATTTATTACATACTTTGAAGACAAAATTGCTTGTATTCACCACAACTTGGGAGCTGCTAGTATGTTGTCAGAGTCTGAGTTTGGGACTGGGGAGCTCAGCCTTGTCCTGTTCATTTGGATCAGTTGATGTTGCCCACCGATGAACAGGACATGCTTAGGGCAATGTGGACAACCAGTTGTAAATTAGATCCATATTTGCCATCAATATGCAAACAAAACCCAAATCTATTTATCATTTTCATCCTGCCCATGTCCTTCAGTGCTTACTCAGTGCCTGACTGCCATTGGGGATTGTATGTGGGAGAGCCAACTGAAGTTGAATCCAGACAAGACTGAAGTGATGGCTGGCCAACTCTGTGACCTGAAGGGGATTGGGATTCCCATCATTGGGAGTGTCCAGTCTCCCCTGGTTGCTCAGGTTTGCAGCCTTGAGGTGTTCCTGGATTCTGAGCTGCATCTGGAACATCAGATTGTGGCCATGTTTGGGAGTGCCTTTCACTAACTCCGTTTAGTAAGAAGGCTGCATTTCTTTCTTTCTGATATGGATTTGACTACCGTCATCATACATGCCTTCATTGCCTCAAGGCTGGCCTACTGCAGTGCATGTTACATGGGACTGCCCTTAAAGACTGTTCATGGGCTGCAACTATGCAGAACATGGCAGCCTGCCTCTTGACAGGAGTGGGTCACCGGGAGCACATTACTCCAGTACTTAAGAGTCTGTACTGGCTGCCTGTAGCATTCCAGGCATTCCATATATTTGAAAGACCGCCTATCCTACCATGTTCCCCTGCGGCCCCTACAGTCAGCCGGGGGCACCCTCCTGAACATTCCATCTGTTACCTTTTTCTGTGGGGCGGGGGTGCGCGGGAGGGCATTCTCGGTTGCTACACCCATGTTGTGGAACTCCTTCCCCTGGGAGGTTTGCTTGAGCCCTAGCCTGGCTATCGTCCGGAGGCGGTGCAAAACCTTTTTTTTAATTTTAAAAGGCATTTGGCAGGCAGGGATAGGTGGGGTTTGGTTGGGGTTTGGGGTGGGGTTGTAGGCGAGAATAAGAGTGGGTGGAGAGGGTTGGAGTGTTTAGAGGTTTTTTAACCATTTTTTATGTTTATATGTATTTATATATGTTTATGTTTTATACTTTTTATATTTTTGTAAGCTACCCTGAGCCCTTGTGAGAAGGGTGGGGTAAAAACTGAATGAATTAATTAATTAATTAATTAATAATTTAAGGTGATGGTTTTGCCCTATAAAGCCCTAAATGGCCTGGAACCTATATATCTAAAGGACCACCTTCCTCCCTATGTCCACGGCCTCAAAGACCAGCCGAAGGTACCCTCTTGCAAGTTCCATCATTGGCCCAGGCCTGTGCGACTCAGACATGCAGAGGCATTTTCAGTGGCTGCTTCATGGCTTTGGAACTCCCTTCTCTCTGAACTTGGTCTAAGCCCTAACCTGCCCATCTTCAAGAGGCAGTGCAAGGCATATTTATTTGTCTGGGCCCTTAACAGGCAGGGGTAGATTCTGGGATGGGTTGGAATGTGAATGGGGATTTTATTAGTGTTTTATGGGATTTGTTTTTATGATGATGTGAGCCACCCTGACCCTTTGGGGATAGGGTGAGATAGAAATTGAAATAAATAAATGCTGTAGAATACACCATGAATAAAAATCCACAGTGAATACAGATCTAAAGACTAAATAATGTTGGTGGCATGCAGTAGTGAGCAAAACGCAAAGCACTGGGAGCAAATCAAAAAGGGGAAACCAGCAGCTGCTCCTGTAGGTCAGGTGCTAGAAATGAAAAGTGGCAGGTAAAGGGTTCGAGTCTGTTTAAGGTATGGAGACATTATATGTATGTGTGATTTCTTTCTTAAAATTTGCTATTATAAAAATAATTTACATAGAAAAGAAACCTTGCACATGCCAGGAGTTTTGAGGAAAGCTTTGGTAAAAGTAGTCAGTATACATCAGAGAATTCACACAGGAGAGAAATCCTACACATGATGTCACAGGGAAATGGTACAGGGTTATTTCAGCTCTCAGTACACATGAGAGAATCCACCATGCAGGAGAGAATCCCTAAAAATGCCCAACTGTGGGGAAAGCTTTAGTTTGAGCTTGGGTCTTAGTATGTATTAAAGAACCCAGACACTCTCCATTCTCACCCCCCACCTCAGCTGTAGATGGGAGACAGGAAATGAGTTGGAGATAGAGCTCAACTGGGAGGAGGGATGGGGTAGAATAGCTTAGGAAATACTAGTAACATTAAAGCTTAGCTACTGATCCACACTAATGGTACTTCATTCCCTCCATCCTAATCCCTCAAGCAGACCAGCTCCTCCCATCCCTGCTCTCCTTTCCTTACACCTATTTCCCCTATGAACACAGCCTTCCTCAGGTAAGTAAATAGTCAGAACTATAAACTGAGCAAAATGTAGGATTTGGTATAAAAGGTAGAATAGGTATATTTATGAAAAAAATCTGTTGGTGCCTATATCCATGCATATCTTGCATGTCAATAACGTGTTGCCATTATTCATATTTATTTGTGGGATGGCAGCACAGAATAAAAATGTTTCACCAAGAACTTTTTTTCATCCAAGGAATTCCTACCAACTTCAAGAACCTATAGGTTTCTAAAGTCTAGAGCTCCTTTTTGTTTTCTGGGAATATGCACTGCAGTGACTCTGACTTTGACAGTAAAGCGGCCTTTGAAAATGGCAAACTCTGAATCTCTCTCTCTCTCTGATTTAACACTTCAGCAAGGACAGAGTTTTTCACAAAGCCCACTCTTTTTAAAACGGCCTCCTTTTCTTTCCTTGAAGCCTGCTCAAGTGCTCTCCAGCCCTTTGTATTCACATCATGTGCTACAGCCAAGTTGTGTGTTCCTAGATGGCCTCAAACTAGTTGTGGGAACAACGTTTAACTGAGCTGTGTATGATTTCACAACTCAGTTACATTATTGCACTATAAACACATCGCATACCATTGGTAGAGTAAGAAAACTGTGCTGTTAATGCATACGGTCCTTCCGTACCCGTCCATCATTTCTCTCTAGCAGTGAGCTAGAAGAAAATATCTATTTGCTGGTTTCTTCATTATTTAAAATAATATAATGACTTTTTTATTTGACATTTGTTTTATCAGTGGACTCTACTAACTATTCCTTTCCTTGATTCCTTGTGGAACTAGCGATTCTAACCTGCAAGGGATGTTTTGTGCTTGCGTTTATGTCTCTCCACCCAGGCTGTTCAGAAGAGAAACATGAAGTCATTTTTCTGGGTTATCACACGTCAGGCATAGCTAGTGTACTCGTTTGAAGCTCTTCAGGATGTAAAGAACACAGTACAGTACAGGAGCCTTTTTAGAGTTGCAGAGAACGTGTTCTAAGAATTAAAACAACATGACAAAAGGTTGCCGGGACTTGAAATTCAGCAGATTTTCAAGTTGCACATATTTTCCATTTCATTCTTTTAGACCTAGCCAATGTATTTGGCTTGGTTTTTTTCCTTCCTATACTGTTGTTTTTTTTTAATATGTTTTTCCTTTTTAATAAATTATACAGGAAGAAATTATGGGTGACAATAGAAGGCTGCTTAACATCACTAACAAAGGACAGGCTTCTACTTCACAATAATTAAGTGCTAGCAAAGTAGTTTACTTAAAAAAAAAATGAAAAGCAAAGGAAGCCACAGACATTCCAGTTTATTACTGAGGGATTATAGTTGCTTTGTTGTTTAACACCGTAACTGGCGTTTACATCCTAGTCACAGGTTTGAGTGCTTCTGTCCAGACACCCCTCCTTTAACTTTGCCAAAATAAAACCATTCACATGGAAATTTCTTAGATGTGGTTTTCAGCCAGAGGAGAACTACATTTGTGGGAAAACGTTCCAAGTCATTTTTCGTATAGATTTGTGCAACTTTTTGCCATCTCTTTAGAAAAGATCATCTTAGTTGACAGATCATTTTCTCTTTTTTTTAGTTGGATGTTTTGGTAAGCGCTGTTTCATTTTACTATTTTTTTAAAAAGATTTGTGGATTTATTTTTGAGTTATTCAGTATGCTTTTCCAAAAATGGAATTCCATTAGTTTCATAAACTGCAAAATAGGATAGAGCTTCCCTTGGAAAAATAGTATCTTCAAAATGTAAGCAGAATGCTGTTTGCCAACATTTTCCTCCATTTCCTTCCCTCTCTCCCCCCAACGTAGTAAATGTTTTCTAACTGTACTTTTGTGGACCACTGCTTTAAACTCTTGGTTACTAACATCTTTTTGTGTTCTCTCTCTCTCTCCACAAACTCTGACATAACATAGGCTGTGTTTAAATGGGCACAGCTGGGGGGAGCAGGTCTGTGTGTGCTGTTTGGAGCTCCCACACAGGTCTGGCGATTGGGAAGCAGGGAATCAAACAGGTTGGGATGGATGTGCGCCCCTATCCGCAGACGGTTTGGCCTGTCCCCACATGGAGTATCCTGGATTTTTACCCAGTACTCCGTGAGTGTGCATGAGTAGGCAATGCAGGAGTCATGGGAGCAAACGCCTACCCAGGCCACCTTCAGGCAGGTGCTTGGGTGGGTGGGGGATGGGTGCACCTGCGTGGGCACGTCCCATTTAAAAACGGTCATAACGATAGGTGGCTAAATCACCACCAGTTTATTCTCTTTGTAAACATACATAATCTTGGCTACTTAGGCCTTGATGGCATTTGAAACTTCAGTCACCCTCCATCCAGGATTGGAGTCACTGAAGTTCATCCTTTTGGAGATAGTGTCTTTGAGATAGTGGTGCCTTCTTGGATGCAGAGTAGATGCTTTCTTGTACTGTATGCTTGTTGAGTGGAGAGCAGCTGAGTTGCACTGCCAAGTTTTGAGTTGCACTGCCAAGTTTTGAGGCTGTTAGCCTCCAATTAGAATTCCTGTGTCAGTGGAGATTTCTCAGATGGTCCATTGGAGATACCAGTGGTACCCCACCTTTTTGCCTCTGTGACCCATGTTAGTAATTAAATATTATCCCTCTGTGACCCCAGGTAGCAAAGAATGTTAAATATCAGTCAGTATTGTGTCCCTGTTCCTATATGACACAACTTGACTTGAAGTTGACAGCCCATAGTATGGAGCCCCCTGATTAGATACACTTGTGCTTCCTCTAGCTGTAGAATCCACCCATCCCCTTTGCAGATTACATATCCTAGTGCAGTATAACTGCTAGGCACAATTACTGTGGGGAGTGGGGGAATTTAAGGGGCCACGTCATCCTCCATTTTTCTCAGGCACACATTATTTCTCTCCTAAAATTTGCCACTAGTCTGTTCATAAAAATCCATGTCCCTCACTATTTTAGCTATGGTTGTACCTCTGAGTAACTGTGGTATAGGTTTTCCTTCCCAGAAGAAGTATTTTGTCTTGAAACAGTGTCACAAAATATTCGGGATGGGAGTTATAGATTCAGATTAGTTGTAACTGCCCACAATGGGCAGTTACAGATTAATCTGTAGAAGGCTATGCCATTATGGATCCGGATTACAAATCAATATTTAATTCTATTTTTAAAATAATTAAAAATAAAAAAATCATCGCAGCATAGACAAAATGGCCACCGGACATTTCTGTGCAAGTGCAACATTTTTCTAAAATGCTGCCGCCATTTTGGAAAAGGGCAACCATCTGTACATTCACAGCCACCATTTTGCACATGTGCAGGCAGGCTGCCCTTTTCCAAAATGACGACAACACAGCTGCTGCCATCATTTTGGAAAAGGGCCGTGCATGCACAGAACAGTCCAGTGGCCATTTTGTCCATGCGCAATTATTTTTTATGGTTTAAAAAATAAATTAAAAATTAATAGATTTACATACAGATCAATAATTCTGGAAATTACAGATCCAAATCCATAACTTCATCCAAATGCCCATCCCTACAAAATACAGAGTTGGCCCATTAGCCTTTTGAGTATAATCGGCAAATTATATACAAGGTATTTATTAGCTAGACTCCAACACTGGGCTAACTCTAAGAAGCTTATTGGGTTTGAACAGGCTGGCTTTAACATCAGTCATTTTAATGCTTGACCATATTTTGTTCTAAACCAATTGATAGCTAAATACGGGCTATCCAAAACCAGAGCCCATCTGTATATATGGTTTGTAAATCTTAAAATGGCCTTCAGCTCTGTCAACAGAGAACATTTATGGCAGAAGTTAGAGCGAATGCAGTTGGACCTTAGGTTGCTCTATTTACTTAGGACTATACATACTAACACGACACTCCAGGTTAGAGTGGACAAGCAAGGTTCTTTATCCCATCCTGTTCCAGTGAATAAGGGAGTTAGGCAGGGTTGTTTGCTAGTCTCCCTTCTTTTCAATCTATATATAAACAATATGGATAATGATCTAAAAGAGCAAGCATTCCACCCCGGTATATCTAGATAATATCTGCCTATCTGTATTACTATACACTGACGATACAGCTCTAATTTCCCAGATGCAGGTTGTACTTCGATGGCTGATGACAGTCTTTTGTGATTTATGTAGAAGAGAGACGCTATCAATTAACTACTCTAAGATCAATGTACTTGTGTTGGGAAGGGCGCCTGCACAGCATTACTGGCTTATGGCTGCATATACCATAGAGCAAGTGAGTTCATATAAATACTTAGGGATTATGTTCACCTCTTTCTCTTCTTGGCGTTTTCACTACAAAACAGCTCAAGCCTCTGCCAGGCCAGCTTCTACTGGTCTACAGGTGGGAAGTTGATTCACCCAGCCCTAAAATTATACAGAGCTAATTAGTTTATGGCATTTCAGTTTGGGGTTCATCATTGCTTGAGGAACTAGAAATGGAGCAAAATAGATTCTTACATACTATTTTACATGCCCTCACAGGCTACCGGTAGCATTGCTTAGAGCTGAGACGGGTACTCGATCGACGGTTTCGCTGGCCATGCAGGCTATATTAAAATTTTGGCTTAGGCTGAAATTACTAGATATTGGATCCTTGTCCCAAGTAGCACTTGGCTCATTCAGGGGCCCGTGGGAGACCAGAGTGGAATTGCTTTTGCACTCCTGGGGTTTTCTAGACCCTTTATTCTTACTATGACATATAGTAAAGCCTGATCCGAGGTGAAAACTAGGATTAGTGACCAAGAACTACAAACTCCTAGAGAATCAATTGGCCTGCAGAAAGTGGCTAAGATTTATGGTGATTTCTCGACACCGCTAATCGGAGCTTCTTATTTACATAACCATTCTTTATGGGGAGACAGGACCATATTTACTTTGGCCAGATCCAATTCATTCCCTTCAGCTGTCCTGGAGGGAAGGTACGTGAGAGTCCCACTTGAAAAAAGGAATTGCCGGTATTGCTCCTTCCATTTCAAATCTGTTGTTGTGGAGTCCTTGGTCCATATTATCTTTGAATGCCTGCTGTACTTTAACATAAAGTCCCAATTGATAGAGCCATGTAATTATTTGGATGTGCTTGCAGCCTTATTGGAAGATTTTAAACCCCGATACAATGGTTAAAGTAGCAAAAGAAATTTCACAGGCTCTTAAATTAAAGAAATCCCTTGGCCGGTAGAAGGTTGAAGTCTTGGTTGTACCATGACCAGACTTCCTGTTTTGTTTTCTGTCGATATTTGTTTTGGAAGGTTTGGAATGTATGGTATGGTATTGTATGGCTTGTCTGAGCCTAACTGGTCTTTATGAATGGCTTGTGCTATCATAAATAAAACATTTTGACATTAATTTCAGGGGCTAGGCCTGGTCAAACCTGTGCTTGTTGTTGGGGATTTTATGTAATTGAAACTTGTTTAAGTATTAATTTCAGGGTTCGGAGGGGTTACTCTCCATTTAGGAGTAAGATCCATGTTACTGGGGATTTTTTACATAATTGAATTTTAGCTAAATATTTATTTCAGGGGTCAGGTCTAGTCAAGCTCATGCTTCACTTAGGAGCAAGACCCATGTTTTGTTATATTTTATTTGACACATTTTATTGTTTTACTGCTTTGTTCTTTTATTCTATACTAAACTTTTGCTTTTGTGGTAATTTTATTTGTATTTTGTTATAACCCTTGGTTAAAACAATAAACTACTAGTGATTGATTGAAATACACAGTTTTACTGCAGTCCTGAACCCACTGAAGTCCATGACAGAACTTTAAGGACTGCATGCTTAAAGTGTATTTGGGGGAGAGCGAGGGAAGCTGAAGGGGCTAGACATCAACAGTGATTTCACAAGGTGCCATTTGTCTGGAGTGTCGAGAATAGCTCTTTGGGAACGCACATTCCTAGAGGACTAGACAGTTGATTTTAAAAAGAGCATGTCGTTTTCCTTGAAAAACTACCCTTGGGTTTTGTATTACTCGAGAGGCAGCTTGGGCATGTATAAAATGTATTGCTTTCCCCATGTGTTAAGGCTATTGTATGTGGGGATGTGAATTCCATTGTGATTCCACACAGCCTGCACACCCTGGAGGTCGTGCTGTGGATCTGTTACTGCTATTAAAGTGACAACTAACACATGGAGTGTGTGGTTTGTGGCAGTGCCCACTAGGTGCTGGCTTGGGAGCTTGTATTAAAAATTCAGTTGAGGGGCACTGGATGGCTCAAAGCATTGATAAGGGAACATGCAGCTTTTACCTCTTGATCACTGATTCATATGCAGCCTGAGCTGCATAATGACTGGATGTAGTTAAGTGGCTAGTGCCTAGGAAGAATGAAGTGCTGGTAAAAACACAGTACTGTTTATTTATTTATTTATTTATTTATTTTTAACTTTGGATAGACAAGTTACTTGAATTGAAAATGTTCAGACTTTGATGTTTAAAAAGAAGTAGCCTGATTTTATAATTAATTTATTCTCCCCTTCCCTTTTAGAAGCGTTGACTCCTGTGCCAATTAATGGTGTGTTCAGCATCTCTTAAAATCAGTACCTTGCTATGGAGACAGATGTGTAACTGAAGTAACTCACAGTTCAGAAATGTTGGCTTTGATCTTTCTGACCCCTAGCTTTCCCTTCTATAAAATGGGGCTAAAAGTAGCCACCTTGCATGTGGCATTGTGATACTGTGTGTGCGTGTGAGAGAGAGAGAGAGAGAGAGAGAGAGAGGGGGTGGGAGCTTTTTACACGAGGCGCTACCCCACATGCATACCCTTCGTCTATGCTGGGGAGCATCCCATGTAAATGTGGGGATGCGTGGGTGCGCACTCCCAGAACCCGCACACACCCCCATGCATGGAGCGACCAGGTTGCTCCATGCATCAGGATGCAGGGCGATGGGTGCCCGTGTGCCCTGCACCGCCCCTGCAGCGGTGCGCCCACAGACCGTCCCCTCAACTGTGGCCCATTTTAAAAGGACAAAAGAGAGAGAAGGTTTTGGAACCACTACACTGGATGTATGGAAATGAGATCCATGTATGTTATAGAACTGGCAAGTTAATGGCAGAGGAGTGGCCACTCTATAGACGGTTAGCCTGACTCAATGTCGGTGTTTTTATGTTCCTATAGAAGGCCCCAGTACTTTGTGATATGTACTTATTTATATTTTTTTAAACTTTATACCCCTGCCCCTCTTGCGCAGCAGCTCGGCGGCTTACAGTCTCAAAAAAACACATTAAAATACAAATATAAAAGACTCTTACAGGGGTGAGGTCATAAAAACAGAACAGAAACAAAACAAAAAACCTTCCCTCCCTCACCCTCCCACCTTACCCATCTCCTCACCAAAAGCCTGACTGAACAGCCAGATCATGCAAAGTCGCCTACAAGAGGAGAGATCTGGGGCCACCCAGACTTCTGCCGGGAGGGAGTTCCACAGCATTGGTGTGGCCACCGAGAACGCCCTTTCTATAGTGGCCCCCCAGGAAACTGGAGGGACCTCAAGAAAGGTGCCCCCGGTCAACCGCAAGTGCTGATCCAGAGCCCAGGGAGTGAGGCAGTCCTGAAGGTAAATAGGGCTGAAGTCGTGTAGGGCTTTGAAGGTTAACACCAACACCTTGAATCAGGCTTGCAGCCAGTGCAGAGCATGGAGCACTGGTGTAATATGCTCCCGGCGGCCCGTCCCAATAAGGAGACGAGCTGCCACATTCTGCACTAGCTGCAGTCTCTGAGCCGTCATCATGGATAGCCTCACGTAGAGCGCGTTACAGTAGTCAAGACTTGAAGTGATAAAAGCATGGATGATAGTGGCCAGGTCGGAGTCTGAGACATGGACGAAGCCGCTGCACCAGATGTAATTGGCGAAACGTGCTCCTCACCACAGCCACCACCTGAGCATCCAGGTGGAGCTGGGAATCGAGGCGCACTTCCAGACTCCGAACCTGGGAAACCAGCGGGGGGTTAACCCTGTCAATAATGGGGGATGCCACACTCGACGCCTTCTGCACTAACATCATCTCCATCTTATCGGGATTCAGTTTGTCAGCTCGCCCTCATCCAGTACCCCACATCTGCCAAACACCAGTAAGCACAGAGACTGACGGGTCTGGGTCGGATGCAAAAGAGAGGTAACGTTGGGTGTCATCAGCATATTGATGATACGGAACATTAAACCGTCTCATGACCTTGCCCAGCAGCTGCAAATGCACGTTGAACAGGAGAGGGGACAAGATGGAACCTTGCAGGACTCCACACGAGAGGTCCCTAGGCAATGAAAAATAATCCCTGAGCACCACTTGCTGAGTTCTTCCAGCCAGAAAAGAGCAGAACCATTCAAGAACAATTCTGCCTACGTTGGCACGGTCCCACAGGCGAGTCACCAACATCTCATGGTCAACAGTGACAAAAGCAACCAACAGATCTAACAAAATCAACAGGGTCGAGCAACCCATGTCCAATTCACAGCGAAGGTCATCGACCAAAGCCACAAGCATAGTCTCTGTGCCATAACCTGGGAGAAAGCTGGACTGCAAGGGATCCACTACCCATTCAGTAACCTTCCCTAAAAAGGGAAGTTTAGAGACAGGCCAGTAACTGGCGAGGGAGTCAACATCAAGTGATGGGGTTTTTTTTTACTAGAGGCTGCAACACCGTCTCCTTGAAACAGCCCGGCACTCTGCCCTCCCGCAAGGAGGCATTGACCACCCCTACCAGCAACAGCCCCAACATCCAGGGCCGGCCTTACCGCGGGGTGGCTAGGGGTGGCCGCCCAAGGCCCCGCCTCTTAGGGGGCCTTGCGATTGGGCTGTGTTTTTGGGGGGGGGTGTCTGTTTTTTAAAAAAATTAATTTTGTGGGGGGGACTGCAGCCTTCACCTTCGAGCAACATGCATGCTCGTCGGAGGAGTTGTTGCGCGGTGCAGGGCCCCGCCGCTGCCACCACTTGACCCACCTACCACGCTGTTCCCCGGGAGACCTCCCTTTCCCTCCCACAGCACTGGGCCCCACGTTTTCACCAGCCATTCTGCCTGCCGGCCTGAGCTCCACCTCCTCGCTCCCTCACGTGATGTCCTCCCTCCCATCACAGGAAGTTGCTTTATGCAACTTCCTGGCACGGGATTCGGAACACTTTGCCGCTGGTGGGGGTCGTGCCGCAGGTGGTTCCAGACCGGCTGTATCGGTGGCGCCCGCGGTGGAGCAAAATCAGGCAGGTGCCAGACGAGGAGCCGGGCCCGGTGGTGGGACGGAGCAGCAGCCAGCAGCAGCTGCGAGGAATCTGGAGGAGGTGGGAGTCGCCGAGAAGACAGGTGCTGCGCTGGCGGACCTGTCTGTGGCGGCTGGAGTCGGAATGGGACCGGAGGAGGCAGTGCAGTGTGTGTGTGTGTGTGTGCATGAGTGAGAGAGAGGTGACAGCATGTGTAACAGTGTAAGCTTGAATGGGTTTGTGTGTGTGAGAGAGGGGGGGGGTGAGAGTATGAATGGGCTTGGGGGGGTGTGAGAGATGAAAGTGTGTGAAACAGTGTAAGCTTGAATGGGTGTGTGAAAGAGAGGTGAGAGCATGTGTGTGAGTATGAATGGGGGTGTGGGAGTGTGTGAAAGAGAGGTGAGAGCAGCATAAGTGTGAGTATGAATGGGGATTGAGGGGTGTGTGAGAGATGAGAGCATGTGTGTAAGCTTGAAATTGAATGGGGGTGTGTGTGAGATGAAAGCGTGTGTGACAGTGTAAGCTTGAATGTGTGTGGGTGTGAAAGAGAGGTGAGAGCATGTGTGTGAGTATGAATGGGTGTGTATGAGTGAAAGAGAGAGATGAAAGTGTGTGTGTAAGCTTGAATGAAAGAGTGAGTGAAAGAGGTGAAAGCGTGTGTGAGAGCTTGAATGGGTGTGAGTGAAGAGAGCTGAATGTGTGTGTGTGTGTGTGTGTGTGAGTTTGAATGGGGGTGTGTGAGAGGTGAGAGCATGTGTGAGATAGAGCGAATGAATGAATGTGTATGAGAGAATGAATGTGAGGTGTGTAAGAGAGAAGGGTGTGTGTGTGTGAGTGAGTGTGCGCGCGAGGGGGAGTTGCTCCCTGTAGCCCGCTCCCCCTCCCATGGCTGTCCCCCCCTCACCCTCTGATGGCTGCCCCCACTCCCCCATGGCTCCTGGAGGGGGAAAGGGAGCCACCCCCTTGCCCAAGGGGCGGCCCAGCGGGTTCCTGCTGTCCCCTCCTGCTTAGCAACCTAAGCCTGCCAGCCTCCAGCCCTCCCAGAAGACCCAGGCCCAGCAGCAGCTGAGGTAAGGGCCACCCAGCCAATACCTCTTCCTCCTCTTTCCTTATATGAGCTCATTTGTGCTGCTACACACATCTGTGGGGCTTTGGGAGTAGAGTGGGGCTATCTGGGGGATGGCTTGGGAAGGGGCTGGAGGGTGCTGTGATTTTAGGGGAGTTGTTTCTTGTTTGATATATTTAACTGGATTTTTAGTGCTTTGGTGCTTGAGACCCTTAAATCGAAGAACTGGAAAGGGGTCACACTGACAAAGTCTTGCTGAGAACTGTGTTTGGCTGCTCTGGGCCTGAGGTTCAGTTCCTCATCCCAGCTTTCATGGGGGGTGCTGTGACTGTGTGGGGGTTGTTTGATTTATGTTTGATCAGCTGGATCTATGTTTGAATGCCTGGTTTGGGAGTGTAATAGGAATATGCTCCAGAGAAGGAGGGTTCAGGCCATGGATAATCTGTCCCTATCCATTGTGTGCATGCCCTCCTGTGTTTTAAATAAGAGTCTCTGCCTTTTAATCAGATCTGTGTCCTGGGCTCCCTTTCATCTAAACCAGATTGAAATGTTCTTTGAGCACATTGTACAGACTTATATGACAATTCTCTAATTGTCAAAGGGAAGTGGGCGGGGCCTTGGAAAATGGGAGGGACCACAGGAAAGTGGGAGGAGCCATGGGAAAGTGGGCAGGCTGTGGAAAGTGCGTGGAGCTGAGTGGGCCCCGCATTTTGTGTTCACACAGGGCCATGCAATTTCTAAGGCCGGTCCTACCAACATCTCCTGGCTGTCCTTAACCAGCCAGGACAGGCATGGGTCAAGTTCGCAAAAGTTGGCCTTAACAGTCCCAAGAACATCCTTCGCATCAGTGGGCAACACCCACTGAAGCTGATTCCACTAAACTGAACAAGGCAGAGCTTCCATTGTTTCTGGTTCTCCCAATAAAATAACCGTGGCATCGAAATCGTGATGAATACAAGCAATTTTATCCATGAAGTAATTTACAAACCAGTCACAGCGGGCACTGGAAAATTCCAGTTCCAGGCGGAGGAAAGCTGGACCAACCAGCCCCCTCACCACCCAGAAAAGCTCCACTGGACGAGACTTAGCAGCTGCTACGGGGGTGGCGAAGAACTCTCTCTTCGCCGCCCACACAACCACAGCATAGGCACACAGACTAGCTCTATGTTGCAATCGGTCAGCTTCAGTGCGAGAGCAGGGCCACCCTCACTCCAACTGCCACCCTTCCCACTTCAGCTGCTGCAGCTACTCATTAAACCAGGTAGGCCTGCGGTGTTGACACACAGGGAGTGGACACTTAGGAACCATCTGGTCACTGGCCTCAGTGAGCAAGGTGTTCCAACCATAATAAGGTAATTGAGCGGACAGCCGTCAAGATCAGAGGGTAATTCCCCCAGAGCATTCCGGAACCTCTCCAGTTCTATTAGACTCTGAGGGCGAACCAACCAAACCGGTTCCATATCTCTCTGGGGGTAAACATGTGCCGGGAGACAGGCCTGTAGGAGGTAATGATCCATCCATGACAAGGGCACTGCTGACACCTCTCCCACCATTGGATCCCCTGCCTCAAGGCCGGTGCAAAAAATCAGGTCCAGGGTATGCCCTCCATTGTGCTTTGGGCAGATGACCACTCGAGACAGGCCATGGTAGCCATGAACTCATGTTCCGCCCCTCCAGAACTGGCGTCGGTATTGATATTGAAGTCCCCCAAGACCAAGGTCTTTGGGGACCGCAACACCACCTCCATCACCAGCTCTGCTAGAGTGTGCAAGATGCCACCGTACAGGCAGGTGCCCGGTATACTAGCAGCACCCCATACCTTTCTCTTGCCAAGTCAATCACAAGATGGAGATCCTCCATACCTGACATAAGCTGCACCGGGTACCTCCTAACAGACCATGAATCCCTAAAACCAATGGCTACACCGCCCCACCCACCCCCCGTCCCTCTGACCATCGCTGATGCTGCACGGAGTACCCAGCCAGAACAAGGTCAACCAGTATGGACCCTGACTCAGTATCCAGCCAGGTCTCCCTGATTGATTGATTGATTGATATTTATTGGCCACCCCACATGCCCATGGCATCCCGGGGCGGCTCACAACAAATAAAACAATTATAAAACACATAAAAACATCATCAAATATAAATGATTAAACCTCCCCCCCTCTCTACCCTACCATCCCACCTCCCCTCCGAAGGGCTGGGCGAACAGCCAGGTCTTACAGGCTTGGCGAAAAGCCATCAGACCTGGGGCCAGGCGAGCTTCCTCTGAGAGGGAGTTCCAAAGTCGCGACCCAGCCCTCTCCATTGTGGCCCTCCGTTTAACACAGGGGACCACCAGGAAGGCGCCCCCGACAGACCGCAGGGATCGTCCTGAGGCGCGGAAGGCGAATCGGTCCCTAAGGTATGAGGGGCCCAGACCGTATAGGGCTTTATAGCTCAACACCAACACCTTGAATCTGGCTCAGTACGCTATAGACAGCCAGTGCAGGGTGCGGAGCACAGGTGTTATATGCTCCCACCGCCTCATCCCTGTAAGGAGGCGGGCCGCTGCATTCTGCACCAGCTGCAGCCTCTGAACCAGAACCAAAGAAGCCCCACGTAGAACGTGTTGCAGTAGTTTAGCCTCGGCGTGATGAAGGCATGGATAAGAGTGGCCAGGTCGGGCCCGGAAATGTATGGGCGCAGCCTCCGCACCAGATACAGCTGGCAAAAGGCGGCTTTAGCCACTGCCTCCACCTGCCGATCCAAACGGAGGCCCAGATCCAAAACCACCCCCAGACTCCGAATCTGCTGGGCTATGGGAGGGCAGACACACACCCCACCAGAAGGGCCGGCACCTCCCTCGCCCTACCCACCACCATCACCTCCGTCTTATCAGGATTGAGCCTGATAAGCCTTATCAGGAGTGATGCACATGAGGTCGGCTGCATGGCCTAGGATCAGCTCCCGGGCCGTTGTAGATTTATTAACCACCGAGCTCGCATTTAACAGCATCAGATTCACGCCAGGGGCCCTCTGATCCTGCACCACCTCATCACCTGCATAGGGGGGAAATGACCGGGACAGGTATCAAACACCTGTCCCGTCTCACAGATCTAACCCCCCCTCCCCGGAACCACAATTCCCCCAGCCCTTCATGACCCCAATGGCTGCGGATCCCCCTCCCCAGCCAACCCACCCCTTGGACACACCCCTGCCCGGCCATCCCACCAGCTTGACGAGGGAGGCCCCCACTCCTAACACCCCCTGTACCCCCCACTGTCACCGGCCGGTAACAAAATCCCTCATAGGGGTCATGACCCCCTCTCTCACTAGGGGAGCAGGCCCCACCCTCCCTAACCCAGTCCCATCTTTCCCTACTCCCACAAAAAGTAGGGAGCATTCCCTCAACAAAAACCCACCTCCCTTAAACACAAACCTCCTTACTATTCCCCCCAGCAAAACCATCCTGTCAATAGCCAAGCCACCTATATCCCCACTCCACCAGGACCATTAAAGTGACACCACCCATCCACTAAAATCCCCACATAAAATAACAGAGCCCTCCTCCCCCCAGGCCCCAATAAGGGCCACACCCAAGAGCCCTTTGGCACGGCCTTTAGGCATGTGGTCTGTGGCGCTGCCAGTAAATGTGCTGCCTTTCAATCCTGTGCTTGACCCCTGCCCGGAAGCCACAGGGAGGGATCCCTGGCCCCGCCCTCTCTCCATCTGCCACTGGGATGGGGGAACAAGATCTCAACTGGGGACCAAAGGGACCCTTCACCTGAAGCCCACCAGTCTTTTCGGGGGGGGGGGGCTCCAGACAGTCCCAGCCCCACTCCCGAACAGTAGCTGGGGCACGCGGCAATGGTGGAGTGGCAGCAAATAGGCGCGCCACCTTTCAGTCCTGTGCTTGGTCCCTGCCCGGAAGCCATAAGGATATGTGTCCTTGATCAGAGTCCCTTTCCTAATAGTTAAAGAAAGGCCTTCATTTTGGTACAAAAGACAACTTTGCTTTCTCCTTGAAAAAACAAAGATTGATTGGGCATGGAATTTAACTTACCCTCTTTCCCTCCAATTCCTCTATGTCAGCCTTATGGAACATGAGTAGTGTAGATTAGTAAAGTTTGCATTCCTATACCCTCTTCACTGGGCCTTATGCCTCAAATGTATTTGCTACCGAGCTGCTAAAAATTACACCATTGGTGGGGACAAATGATTATCTAATTTGTAGTCAGTTTTAGCCTGTTTTCATGGCCTACTCTCAAGGTTCATGAACCCAGAGTGCTTTTAGGGATTGTATCATTCAACTACCATATCACTGTGGTAATGGCTTGCTTAAAGAGTTGCTCTTACCCACAGTCTCATTTGAATAATTCCAATCGATTGGCTAAAGCAATTCCTTATTCTCTCAAAGCACAAATTGGAATTTTAGTAGTTCCATTTCATATCTTTCTTTGTCAGGTCCTGTTTCTGCTTCTTCGACCTGGGTTTGGGAGCATTACTCTTAGAGTATTTACCAGAGAATGGATACACAGAGTCTCAGGCCTAAAGGTTTAGTTTCTGGGACAGGAAACCCCACCAGTAATCCTGTACACCCAAAGGGTCTGAATTGGCATGCAAAGGGAAGTTACCACTGGGGTGGTTTGATGGTCACCTGACCATACTACTTGAGAGAGGAGAGAGAGAGAGAACCCTGCAAGGCAGAACTGAAAGTTAGGAGGATGCAGCAGCATACTGAGGGGGACTGCTTGTAGATAACTCTATGTGGAGTTCTTTCTTCTACAGCTGCTCTTGGCTCTGGACTCCTCCACCCTAGCAATTTTCTGAAATTAGGCCTCTTTATTTCCTTACTCTGCAGGCATCTGCAGCTGATTTTTCTGACTCCCATACTTTCCTCTTCATTCTTCTCCCCTCCATGGGGCCTATCAGTGCAGCTGCTAGGGAAAGGAGCAGGTGAGATCACTGTTGGGAGCACCTCTAGAGGAAAGATGCTCCCCTCCTCCTGCTTGAGATAGAATCCTGGTTGGTCCAGTATGGCATCCAGACTGGAATAGTGACAGGTTCCCTGATGCTGCTGCTGCTGCTCTGATAAGCTCCCGATACATGTTATCAGAGCCCCCATCCCAGCTACAATCCCCTTCCAAAAAGTGATGATAGAGGTTTGGAAGCAATAAAACCAGTTTAAAATTCAACTATTTTATTTATGCATTTTGATTTCTATCCTGCCCTTCCCAAGTGGCTCAGGGTGACTTACAAAAACAAATAAAAACAAAACATATAAAACAGCATAAAAACACACACACACCCAAACCTTTCCCCTTCTCCCCTCCCCCAACCCAACCACAAACCCCACAAAAAACCCTCCCCAACCACTCCCTCATACCTCTATCCCAAGCACCCACCAAACCTCTCATTCCCTATCCCTGCCTGCCAAATGCCTTAACAAAAAGAAAGATCTTGCACCGCCTCCGGAAGACACCCACGCTCGGGCTCTGACGAATCTCTGGGGGAAGGGAGTTCCATAGCATTGGGGCAGCAACCAAGAACGTCCCCCTGCGAGCCCTCGTTATATACACAAGACTAACAGATGGCACCCATAGGGATAGCTTCCATGCCAACCAAACCACTTTCAGTATAATTCCATTATATATTCATTAACCTTCCATGTATCCTTGGGCTAGGCAGATGTAACTGTCGCTACTCAATCAATTTTTAAAACATTTGTTGATTATACTATCTTGAGCTAAACAAATTAAGGTACCAACATTTCAGTGAATTATAATGTCCTGTATTCTGTAATTCCCAAGCCATGGTATTGGCTTCAGAATCTTGCGCCTGCCTTAGAGCATGGCTTTGAGATATATGTGTTTATTTTAAAAAGATTAATTGTCCAGTTGTTTGTCATTGGCTACTGTGAAGGTGTTCTGATTGTTCCTTCACCTATTGACAATACAGACTGAAACAACTGCACCCAGAGGCATGAGCAGCTGATGTTCATTGTAACACGAAGTTCAAACCTCAATGTAAATGTAGCTATTTCACTTACATACGTTCTAGTAGAAATATTCACTTCTTGGGCTTATCCATCTTTGAGGGATGCAATCCCCACCACCACCTTTCTCACCATCCAAATTTATTTGATTATACCACTTCCAAAGAGGAATTGTGTCCACTCCTCAGTGACATAAGTGGGTGCCTAAAATCCCTTGCCAAAGCCTTTTGCTTTTCCCTTAACCTCTTCTAAATGGTAGTTAGTTGTAAATACAAAATTCTGCAGGGTTGTGCAGACATAGTAATAGCTGTAATATGAAGAATAAATCTTAGGTTTGTATTGTGTTTTATATCAGAATAAATAGCCTAAGGATTTTTATTGTTCACATTTAATTCAATAAAAAGCTCCTGGGTTTGTGTTTATTTGAAGCTATTGCCGAGATGTCCGTGCATAGGAAAATTCAGTGCTCTTTTACCACAGCTCAGAGGACTTTGCCTCAGAATTAAGATTGCAAAAAGTACATGGGGCCCCAATTTATATCCCTTCCTCACACAGCATATACAACCTAGCATCTATCACGTTGTCTTTGCAGGCCGCCTTAGTTCTTTAGGAGAAACCCCCTGCGTTCTTGCATCACTACTGTATAAGCTAAAAAGCGAGCTCCTCTACTATACTTTCATTGATATGGCAAGATGGCAGTGGACCTGTTTACCGATCTGTAGTTAAAAGTCAGGGAGTGGGGAGAGTCAAGGAAGGGCTGGACTCCTCTGCCAAGATTTTGTCTCCTCCAGTGTCTGTTAAGAAGCAGTTCTTAAGTTGCTTAAGGCAAAGAAGGTTGACACAGTGAGTCTACGGACATGTGAATGAAGCTGTCTTTAGGATGGGTTTTAGTGCATAACCAATTGCCTGTAGCTTTTTGGCTTCCTGTGTTTGCTACCCATGTAATGCTTGCTCTTCTGGGATCTTTTGGCTCTGCTTTCTGTAAGATCCTGGCTGTGGTCCTGCCTAGTCAGATTTGTGGACAGGACCGTATTTTTCTCAATGAGAAGACTTATCCTCCTTAACAGCAAAATTGACCCCTTCCCTCCACCACCTTGCTGGATGATGGTGGTGAGGGCCTTGTAGAGGTATACTGGGGAGAAAGTGGTTGTCTGGCAGTAGGACATAATGGCAGCCTGGGTGGGTGAGACACTCTACTTTCTGGCCTGCTTTGCTGATGCTAGCAGGGGTTTTCTTATCCTGGAATGTAGCAGACAGCTTAGGTGGTGATCTGCCAGTTTAGCATCCCCTCCAAGAACAGGAGAATGATCAGGAGCCACTGACACAGGATTGGAGCCAGAACCAACCAGGGCCAGGTGCCAGGGAAATTATGCCTTTATGCCAATCAACCCTGGTAGTTTCTGGAAGGAGCAGGAGCAAGACACTCAAAACTGCTGCTGGATTGACCATTGCCTTTTATCATAGTTTAGATTGCTGTGTTCGCTCTGGTTGGGCAGTGGAACCTGTGTCCCTGCAGTGGAGGCCATATAATGGAATTATACTGAAAATGACTTACTTGGCATGGAAGCCATTGTTATGGCAGCAAATAGCAAGGTTCTCATTAAGGTGGACAGCTGCTTCTTCTGCCTGAGCATTGGACTATATACAGCTCCTCTTCACTGGTAAAGCCCCTAATTGACCCTAGCACACGTCTTCTTGTCACATGCTTAAAGTTGAGCATGTGCTTACGTGCCTTGCTGAATTGAGACCAAACTGCATGGTGGCCCTGAACCAATAACTGATGAGGCTTGTAAATACATCCTTCCCAGACAGCAGGATGTCAGCTGTCTTTTTTTAAAACTCCGGATTGGAAGAGTTAAGAACATAAGTAGTGCCATACTGAGTCAGACCAGTTGTCCATCAAGCCCAGCATCCTTTCCTTCGACAGCGGCCAATCTTGATTTCATGGAAGAAGAACCAACAGTCACAATGGGCAATCCATTCCCCGTTCACTCCCAGCTCCTGACAGTAAGAAGTTCATCCCGTAAACTTCTTGGTTAATAGCCGTTAATGGGCCTACTAAGAACTTATCCAGTCCTTTTTTTAACCCAGCTATGCTACCGGCCTTGACAACATCCTCTGGCAACAAATTCCATAAGTTAGTTATGCATTGAGTGAAAACGTACTTCCTTTTCACTCCGCTAGTTTCATGGAGTGTCCCCTAGTTCTAATACTACTTGAGAGGGTAAATAACCGTTCCCTATCTACTAGTTCCACACTACTCAAGATTTTATAAACTTCTATCATGTCACCTCTGTCTTCTCTTCTCTAAGCCGTTCCATACCATTTATCATTCTCGTTGCCCTTCTCTGTACCTTTTCTACTTCAGCTATGTCTTTTTTGAGATGGGGCAACCAGAACTGCACACAATATTCCAGGTGTGGTTGCACCATTGACTTGTATAGAGGCATTATGACATCCTCTATTTTATTCTCTATCCCTTTGTGAATAACTCTTAACATTCTGTTTGATTGTTTGACTGCTGCTGCACACTGGGCTGAGGATTTCAGTGTATTGTCCACAATCACTCCCAGATCCTTTTCCTGAGTGGTGACTCCTAATTTATAACCCAGCATTGTGTACTCATAGTTTGGATTATTTTTCCCTATGTGCATCACTTTGCACTTGTCCACATTAAATCTCATCTGCCATTTAGATGCCCAGGCACCCAATCTCGTGAGATCCTGTTGCAGTTCTTCACAGGCTGCTCGTGTTTTGACTACCTTGAATAACTTCAGTGGTCAAGAGCCTCCCGAGCTCAAGTTCCATAGAAGAGCTAGGGATACCTTTTAGTATTAATTTCATGTTGGGATATTTTTAATACGGTTATTGTTGTTTGGGTTGTACAAAACCAGCGGTATACTTGAATATTTAACATGAGGTTGGATGATTTTTATTTACTTTGAATCGCGATTTAAAGTTTTGATAAGCTTAGATTAGAAGATAGTTAATATTAATATTGATTCAAATTTAATTGTAAAATATGTTTGTTTAGACTTAGTCGAGAACTGCAGGCAGTCCGGAAGTTTTATACGGCTGGGTTTGGTGTTTATTATTTGTGGACTCGCTGTATAGTGCATATTTTGTTTATGACACGTTGTCACAACAATAAACTTTATATTGATATTGAATAACTTGGTGTCATCTGCAAATTTGATCACCTCCCTCTTAACACCCTTTTCCAGATCATGAATGAATACATTAAACAGCACCGGTCCCAATACAGATCCCTGGGGCACACCACTTTTTGTCTCTCTATTGTTAAAACTGACCCTTTAGTCCTACTCTTTGCTTCCTATTCTTTAACCAGTTACCGATCCATAGTAAGACACCACCTCCTATCCCATCACTTTTTAATTGTCTCAAGAGTCTTTTATGTGGGACCTTATCAAATGCTTTCTGGAAATCCAGGAACACTATGTCTACTGAGTCTCCCTTGTCCACATGCTTATTTACACCCTCAAAGGATTCCAACAAATTAGTGAGGCATGACTTACCTTTGTTAAATCCATGTTGACTCTTCCCCATTAAGCCATGTTTATCAACATGCCCAGCGATTCTGTTCTTAATGATAGCTTCCACCATTTTGTCCGGCACAGACATCAAGCTTACTGGTCTGTGGTTTCCAGGCTCACCTCTTGATCCCTTTTTAAATATTGAGGTTACATTTGCCACCCTCCAGTCCTCAGGTACAGTGGCAGATTTCTTATTTAAGTTCCTTCAGAACTCTGGGGTGAATACCATCTGATCCTGATGAATTGTTAGTATTTAGTTTGTCAATTTGCTCTAGCACCTTCTCCAGAGTCACGTTGATTTGTGGCAGCTCATCCAATTCACCACCTACAAAGAACAGTTCTGACGTGGGTATCTCCTTAACATCCTCTGCAGTGAAGACCAAAGCAAAGAACTCATTCAGCTTCTCTGCAATGTCCTTTTTCTCCCTGAGCACCCCTTTCACCCCCTGGTCATCTAAGTTACAGCCCAGCTGACTCTCTAGCAGGCTTCCTGCTAGAGTTGCACTGAAATAGCTGCACTCCTCTTTCAGTGACAGGTTCCAGCAGCATTGGGTAATTTCCCTTGCTCCCAAAGGTCACGGAATTGCACTGTGCATGACATTTCATCTTATCAGCCTACGTGTTTCTAATCAGTGATTCTACATCTGCGTTACCCAAGTCACACACCTGGATGGAGTGAACTGAGTGAGACTGAAGTGCTCGTGGATCAGTGGTGGATAGTTAGAATGGAATATTACTAGAGAGAAATAAATCAATCATACATGGGAATTAACATAGCAAAATGATCTAGTGAAACTGTCTACTTGGTGATAAAAATGTCACTTTAGACAAACCTCTGCATATTGCAGCTGGAAAGTCCCACAGGTGGCTGACTCAGATTGCCATTGTAAAATGTTGCTACATAGTTAGATGCACTGCGTGGGCTGAAATAGCTCTGTTCTTTGGTGGGAATTCTTGCCTTTTGTTTTTCCCAGGGAGATTTTAGCAACCCTGACCAAATCCCATGGGGCTGGTGATTTTTATGTATCTGATCCTTAAGGGCTCATGTTTCAGCTAGCATCCCTCAAAACTGAAGAATCACAGAGGTATATCTTTGGAGAAGATCATCTTCTCTTCCCAACCCACTGGCAGTGTTGCTATTGAATGACAGAGAGGATTTTTCTCATCACTCCATGCATGTCTCCACACAAATATCTACGCTCATTTCTACTACGAAAGCAGGAAAAGGGAGAGAGCACACAGATCTACCCCATGAGTTGGGCTTCGAAAATGCACCAAATACTTGATGTCTAGAATTTAATACAAAGGATAAGAGGGAGCGGGGTCTTCTGGCAAGAAGCCTATATTTATCCTGCCTTTGGGACAGGGCGGGATAAAAATTCAAATAATTTACTCCAGATGGAGAGCTGTTTGTTTTGTTAGGAAGGGGTAGGCTAAGGAAAATACAGATGAGGGAATCAGGGTGGTATGTAGGAAGTAAAGATGGAGGGAGCAAGGAGAGGAGACAGCCCAGGTAGAAAGGCTGAGGGTAAAGAGACTGTAGCAGGCTATCTGGGCTGTGGGCCCTTTAAGAAAGGTAGCACCAGCTCCGAGACTTGGGAGTTAGGGTGAGTCATGGACAGCGCCTGATACCTGCCACCTGAGCTTAGGAATGGCTAAGCCAGCCCAAGATAAAACCCTGCGCTGGAAGCTCAGAGGGGGTGAGTGGAGTTGCTGGGGGAGAGGCCTTATGAGAGCCAGAGGGGAATGCCTGGCTCGGAGAGGTAACTGCAGGGGACTGGGCTTAGCCAGCCGAAGGGCGGTGCCTGGCTGGAGTCCCCGATAGCCAGAGGGGTTTGCTTGGCTGTATGGAATGCAAGTGGCCGGAGGGTAGAGTGCCTGGCCATCGAGAGGATGAGATGGAGACTTTATAAACAAATACGAGTGAACAAGCTAAATTGCCAGGTAGAATGGCCTTCTTGGAGCAGAGACCCTGCAAGGGCTCACCCAGACCAGGCCCACATTATTATAGAGACAGTGACAGATGAACAGTGAAACATGGGGTAAACCAATGATTCAACACCAAAAAAGAAGAAAAGGGGAAAGGATGCGAATATCCACAATACAACAATTCTACAACAAACATTTAGTAATACAATTATCTATCTATTGAGCTAAAAAGAAATAAAATACAATAATAGCCCACTAATATCTAATGTTTAAATATATATATATATATAGTGGTTATGATCCAGTGATCACAGAGACCATAAAAACACTTTACAAATGCTGCTATACAATGCTACCCTTTTCTTCTTTTTTGCTGGTGGATCAGGTTTGACAGTTGTCTTTAGACGGCAGTGGGGGGGGAGGTTCTGTGCACAAGGACCTTTTTGTTTTTCACTGTTGTTGGTGTAAACCAGTGATTCCCAAAATGTGCAGCGTATCACGCTAGGGGGGTGGGGTAAAAGTGAAATTAAGTAAGTAAATAAATAGTTCTACGGGCAGCACAAGGCTGGATAAAAGTCTGGAACGGTGTTCCTATGCAGCTCTCGGTCATTGCACAGAGGACTGCACATATGCAGTCTTTCTCTTCCCATCTCCATTTTGATGGCATCTTTGATGTGGCACATGCACTGTTGGGGGCAGCCATCTTGGCCATGCACTCCACATGGGTGTTGCCATCTTTGGTTCTGCAAATGCGCTCTTAAGAGTGGCCAGGTAAAAATAAAAAAAACAACCAAAAACCCAGCAGCCCTAGTGGAGTGTGTATCCCCCTACAGATTGTGACATCTTGAGCCCCAGTTCTCGTTGCAAAGCCATGATGAGGATGAGGGCGGCTGAAGATGGAGACCCTGAAAAGAGACTAGCATCACCACCAATCCCAAAGAAGACGGGAAGCAGGGGCATGACCCAGACAAGACACGAGCCCTTGCAATCCATAACAGAGGATCAGGACCTGGATGGGGATGATCACCAGGGCCCAAATGCTTAGGCTCCACAAACGCAACCACCAACTCACAAAGCAAATCCAACCCCCATGTTAATGACGCCAACAACCTCCTGAACCACATGATTTCGTGGAAACAATTAATAAGCTTCAGGAGCAAATATAGAGATTGGTGGACCCGGTAGCAGCAGAGGTGGGAGGAGGAAAACAAGAAAGCACTATGAGCAGGGTATGGGAGACATGCTGTATTTGACCCTGGCTTCTGTCAATCTTGCTTACTGTGGAAGTAGGAGCAAAGCCAAGGGAAGGTGATTTTCCTGGGGTAAGTTTTTCCCCTTGTTCTTCTGCCTCTGTTCTCCAAGGGGAGAAGTGCCTTCTTTTTGTCCTCCCATGCTCCCTCTGCCCCAGTTCCTTCACCTGCCCCACACAAATCCTTCTCCTGCCCCTTCCCCAACAATCCTCACTTACTCGATATATATATATATATTTGGTAGGGACAGTGTGGCTTACTTTGGCCTTGTGGAGTTCGGCACCATAGGATAACATTTGGGAACCGCTGGAGTAAACTATGTTTGGAGTGAGAATTATAGGTAGCTCTGTGATGACTTCCTGTGTCAGACGTTCCTTGCCGTATTGCCACCAGTTCTTCACCTGCTGTATCTTTGATGCAATGTGCTAGTAATCCTCTTTAAAAGCATAGTTGTCTTAGAGACCCTCATCTCTCTTTAAGTTCTATTACAACATTTTTATGGGCTACTGGAATGTCTTGGTTATCAGACCTGGGGACTTCACTTTCTGAGAACAGCTACCTCAATGAATGCTCCACAAACACAGCTTCTCTTAAAGCTCTATCACATAGTCTCCACACTAACAGCAAGAGTCTGGGAGGGCACAAGTGTGAAATCCCATAGCAGGATTTCACACGCGCATTAGGATACATGGCACAGCTTCTTAATTCAGGGCAGTTCCATGTCCTGCCCCTACCACTGTTTGGGAGAAGGATGTATTGACCTTTTAACTGAAGTTCATGGTTATGTATTAGTTATTTGCAGATATGTAAAGCATTTAATAAGCTAATTTGGCTATTTTAAAATAAAATGCCACAGGGCTAAAAGTAGCTTGTCAGCTAAGGCTACTGGCTGGCTAGGTAAGTTTCATGTAATAGCAAAGGGAAATCCAAAGCACAGCCAGAAAAAAAGGCCTGGTGAAATTCCAGTTCTCTTGTGATCAAAGTTCCAACGCTTGCAGCTACTGTGGAAAGATTGAAGACGCGTTCTCAAGGGGCCCCTTACAAAACTGATGGACAAGACAGCCTGCCCTTGTTGCCTAGAGGCATGGAAACAATTTTATTTCTTGAACTTGCTGAGACCGGCTTTATCCTGATCAGTGGAACATGTTTTATTCTTTGTCTCTGCAGTAGTAGTTACTCAGCTGACTGCCAACCATCTGGAAGGGGCAGTTCACAGTATTAATTTACTTATGTTTTCTCTATTAAAGAAATGTTAACTTGACAGTTGCATGCTAAGCTAATTGCAACACTTGCAAAGGGAGAACTTTTTACTGAGCAAGGCAAAAAGCCGATATTTAGTCATCGCTATAGCTATGTTCATGTGTACAGTATAATTTAATGTCCTGACTTCAGTACTGAGTCTTCTCTGTCTCTTTGGTCCATGAATTTTACCAATCTAATATGCCACTCTCAGAATTTTAATTTAAAGCAAAATACAGGTGAGACATTGCTGCAGGTCAGATTCTCATTTTACATTTCAATATTGTTCAGCTATCTCTGGTTCTGTAGGTTGGGCACATTTACAGCATAATCCTCTGAGCAGATAGCATTAGAGCAAGTCCCATTGAAGTAGAGTAGGACTTGGACCAGTGCTTTGCATTATCTGCTTGGAGGATGTGCTGTTAATGTCCTATAGCTCTCTTTTGCTTTCCATTCTGAAATTATATCCTACATTTAATACTTAGTAGACATATTCTGTAGCACCCAGATAGTTTTTTCTAGGGCTGTACTGAATAGTACTTCCAGATACTTGGGCTGATTTCCAAAGTTCTGGGTAATCGGACCAGGTACTCAGCGGTACTTTGGAACTTTTTCCAAGGACCTGGAACTCTGAATTCTGGACCTCGGAAATACTCAGAACTTGGAATCGCAGAAGCTCAGAACTACTCAGCGCCAGGCAGAGAAATCCCTCTGGCCTCATGATGCCAAGCAGCAGGCAGAACAGTAGAAGTTAGTTACACTTTACAATTGGCTCTGCACTGTGCCATGCCACAGCCTTGGTAAGAAAGAAGACAACACACAACCTCACAAAACAGTGTGCAAGTGCATGCAGAAATCCCACCAAAAGCCAGCCCAGCAGACAAAATTATAACACACACACACACCAGGGGCACCCACTTATTTTGAAAAAAGGCATGGCATTGGTGTTATCTGGTGCTGGTAACTTGAACAGCCCAAAGGGAGCCATGCAGAGAGATCCCTCTGGCCTCATTGTGCCAAGCAGTGCAAACAGCAGTGGCACATGCTTATTTTTTAAAAAGGCATGGCATTGGTGTGGTCTGTGGTGCTGATAACTTGAACAGCCGAGGGAAGGGGAAATGGAGCAAGGCAGAGGGATTCCTCTGCCTCATGGTGCTGCCAACCAAGCAATAGGCAGCAGCAATGTGGCACCCAACTATTCTTTTTTTAAAAGCATGGCATGTTGGAAAACATAACCCCATCCCCCAGCATTGGCACTATGGACAGGCCATGCCATGCCAGGCACTCCTCCCCCCCCTCCCCGCCCCAGGCAATTACTTACAGATCAGCAGTGTAGCACACAGTCAAAATCACCAAAGAGAATGGAAAATGGCTGTGCAGCCACTTTATTTTGGCCTGCCAGCCAATCAAAACTTGGCATCTGGCTTCTCTAGCCTGTCAAAACTTGCCATTTAGCTTACCATCACTCAACTGTCCCCTCCCATACCCCCCTCCTACCAAAGATGGTACTAAGAAGCTCAACTCCAGCCACATGCTCAGTTGGCGCCAGTATTCGATGGAGGCTTCCAAAGGTGGGAACGGCCTTGGTCCTCGAAACTACAGAACCTGGAAATTCCAAACTGAACACTGGAATCCTCTGAGAATTCCAAAGTTTTCCGAAGACCAAATTTCAGCACTAGCTTTTTCCAAACTATAAAAATATTCAAGCTTTTCAGTTAGGGGAACAAGTTATCTCTTTCTCGGGTCCGTATACAGAGGACAATTCCAGAGGATGTGTATCATATCTTCCACCTCCCCTGAGGGACAGGGGCATAGTTTTTGCTCATATGGGATCTTTGCCCATCCTCCTCTCTGTACCGCTGTTCCTAGTTGATCAAACTTTAATTTCGTAAGCACTTCTCTATGCTGGAAATAATTAATCGGAGATCGGTAAGGGGTCTGATCCCAATCTGCCACTCTATAGTTAAGGCGTGTTGCACTTTCCATTATAAAGCCCGAACATTCTATTCATTCTAAAATTGACATGATTAAAGTTAGGATCATGACATTTGTGATAAATGATCACTGGAGTAAGTGGTTAATGTTGTCCAGACTTCAGCCGAATTGGTTGGATAGCAGCTGAGATATTGCAGTTTGAGAACTGCACTTTGAAGCCTGTTTTTTCAAAAATGAGACCATCTCGATCTCAGCAGGGTAAAGGGGTGTTGTGTTGGTTGAGAGGAGGTGTAAGCCTTTAAGAAAATTCAAGGAGACTACCAGGGGGTGCCTTCTGGTTTACTTTTTGTAAATCTGGTTAGTAGTTTTTTAAGTTATGACAGCTTGAGAATTTAATGTTAGCCTATGGAGACCATCCTGAGTGTGAAGTGCTTCCGAACATTCTAGGTGTAATGTCGAGACTGTTTAAAAGCAAACAGTCTTGAATACTGGGGACTACAACTTCCAGCAGGTGCTGCTTCCTAGAGCCTATCAGTGCTGGGGAAAGAGAGGAAACTGCACCTCCCAGGGGACAGTATGAGTGACTGGTCAGCCATGTGTAGAGCTGATTTGGTGGGAAGAGGAGGAGAGCAAGGCCTGTGGAAGGGAGAGAACTGAGGGTCATTCTGATCTGATCCTGCATAGCCGGTGCCTCGGCTTGGGGGCCAGAGATGCCAAGATGAATAAACAACAGGGCTAGCAAATCCTGCAGTGGTGTTTGGGATGACTGATCTTGCCTCCTAAGCCCACCCAGAAACACAGAGTGCATGGATTTCAGTGACAGCCCCTCCCCCTCCAAAAATGTTGTGAGTCTGGGCTGCAGCTCCAGTAGGGCACCCCATTGGAGGAGCATGGCTGGGGACGGAGTGCTGGAGTTTGCTTGGGATGGTCCCAGGTGCAGGAAGAGGACAGAGGTTTATTCTGGAGACAGGGACAGGAGGATACAGGCAGGATGGAATTGATCTTCTTTCAGCGCTTCTCCCTCTGACTTTCCCAACCCCACTAAAGAATGAGGGGTAAACAGGTGCTCTGAGCTGATACAGTGGGTGTTCTGCATGAGGGGGGCAGGGAGATGGTGGGGTCCTGTGCAGAGCAGCCCTGTGGGGCAGAGTGGCAAGTGTAGTACTCTTGGAAGGCCTCTAAGAGCAACCTTCAGCGCAGGGAGGGAAATCCTATGGGGAGCAGGGAGGGAGGGAGCATACACAAAAAGAACGTGTAAAAGAAGGATGGGCACATTAAAGGGAGAGAGTAGGGGAAGAGCCTCTGTAAATAGTTTTACAGAGGGGGAGACATGGGGAGCACTTTATAGGGAGCAGCTTTATGGGGATTCAGAATATGGAACCACTACAGGGGGAGGTCTGCAGAGTGGGTGGTGTTGTGCAAGAAAGGGAGCCCTGTCCGTGGGGGGAGTCTTGTAGAGGCAGAGAGCTGCAGAATAATGCCCATAATTGTGCCAGAGGAGAGCCCTGGACAGAGGAGAACTGATTGAGGAAGTTTTGTACAGGGGGAGAGCTGCAGGATGGGCAGCGTTATGCCAGGTGGAGAGTCCTGTACATGGGCACAGCAGAATCAGGGAGCCCTGTACAGGGAGGTTCTGTACGGGGGGGGGGGTCCTTATAGAAAGTAAAATGGCCAGTGTTGCACAAGGAAAAGAGCTCTGACAGTGGGGAGTAGAGTGGAAGACTCCTGCACAAGCCATGAGCTAGAGGGATCATAGAGAGCGGTTTTTGGAAGTTTGCCATGCTTAAACCAAACTAAAGTTGTCGTATTCTTGTTGATAAGGGCAGATATTGTACCTTATGTGCCCTAACCTGTTAAGTACCTGAAGGTAATTAACTCTTCTTGTAAACCAGAGGTTTTTTTATTGTGGAATATATTTATATAGTGGAGTGTCACGGGTTGGAGGTCCGCACCCCCACTTTACCGGCTTTGAGTGACTCAGTTTCCCTTGCTTACAGCCCACTTGAATCAGTTTTCTCTCTGGCTGACTCAATTCTGCAGCAGGGACAACTCCTTTGTCACCCAAGGGCCCGATCCTTCCCGTTTACAGACTCTTTCTCTCTGGGGTCCCAAGAGCTTGGAAACTCTTGTTGCTCACTTGTGTTCCAATGTTAGACACAGACACTTCTTCATAAACATAAGAAGTTCGTTTATTGATTTACATAAGCAAGATTGTTGATACAGAGTGGTTACTAGAAATCAAAGGTAAATATAATACATTCCTAATCTATACTGGTTGGGTTCCTAAATAAGCATCTTACCCTACAAGGTCCATAAGTTCTGGTTCCTCAGTCATAGATGTAGAATGACTGGGCACTGATCTCTTAGTTGATAAAAAGCAAAATCATGCCTCTCAGTCCATGTCTTCCAGCCTTGCTTGCTGTCAGGTTTCAGGATGCAGATACAGTTGCTCAAGATGGCTCTGGCCAAGCGAGCTCCTCAAGATGGCTTAATGGCCTCCTTAAATAACAATTCTGAGTCCTTTGTTTCTCGTTCCCACCTTGGATGAACCTGCAGCCTGTCACGTACACGGAAGGTAACCTGGAAGATCCATTTGCTTCTCTATAGGGTTCTGTCTGGCGAGGGTTCCCAAATACACATTCTTTTTATCTCTTTGTATTTCCTGGAGTTTCATCAGTGTCACAGTCCTGATTTGGGTTTTACAGTTCTCAATTGTAATATTACATACATGTTGCACCTTTTGCTTTACATATTTACTAGACTTGTAGTCTACATGTAGGCCTGTATCACACGTGTGTGACCCTATGTTCCTCTGTGACAGTCCCCGCGTAAGACAGCATGTGCAGTGGACACGACAGAGTCCCGTAACATGCTTAGACTGGTGTGTCCTACCGGTGTGTGTAGGGATATGCAACCCCCTACCTCATTTCCATGTGTTTGAATCCTATTTTAGTTAGACCTTTGGTTTTCCAAACCCTCTGTCAGCCCTGTGGGGCTATCATGTTCACGTGTTTTCCATCATGTCATAGTGGAGTGATCCTCAGGATTTAGTGTTTCTGGGTTCACTCTCTTGTAGGGGTATACCCTGAGCTGTCTATGTCCCTCCGCCCCGTGTTGCATGTGGGGTTCCTGTGGCCCATACCCTTCAAGGTACATCAGTAGGTGTTTGCATAAGACTGGGACAAATGGGTGGGAACTCCATGTTAACACCATTTGTTCCCCAGTTACAAACTTTGGTCATGTTTCCAGATTATCTGGCAGCCTGTTTCTTATTGGCTGTATGTCTGTTCCCCATGTCATAACTTCTTTGTCTGATTTACCTGGGCTATCCACACTGTAGATCAGAAGTATTATTAGAAGACAAAAGAGGGAGTGTGGTGTAAGTGTGGTACTTTTAACACTACTGAGCACCCCCCTTCTGTTGTCTGTGTAACTCTGCATTTGAAAACACTTTTCACCAGGAGAAATGCTGTAATTCCCAGTGGGTAGACTGTTGTCCTTTGGCATTTGCATTTCCCCCATGGCTGTGGTGCTGTGTGTGGATGTCCTTGCATTCAAATCAATCACCCAGCCAAAAACTGCATCTGTGAAGGGGCTATTGTCAGCAGCCTCTCTTGTGCACTGTCCCCAAGTTCTGTTTGTACCTCCAGGATCCCCTGGGTCTGTATAATCGTGTATTTCTCCTTCTTGGGAGTCTGACTTTGTGACATGGGTGTGAGAACACCAAGTGTCCCCTCAAACCCCCCCCCACAAAACTCTTGAGGATTCTGTTTACCAAGTGCAGCGGCATGACCCTGGACACTCTTAACCATTTCCTTCCCTCCAGTCTCTACTTCAGCAGCGTTTCCCTGTTCCTCCTTAGGTAAGGCAGAGGCGTACAGTGCACTCGTAGGCTGATGCTCCTGCCCCTTTAGGACTACAGGGTGGTGCATTTCTATCCCTGGGGAAGAGAAACCCATCGTTCCCCCCCTCCATCCCGGGAAAGGTTTCCTGCTCCTTCCTGCCTTCTCTTAAAGTAGAATCCTCCACCTCCCGGCTTGCCTGTAACCCCTTGGGTTCAGTTAGCCGCTTCCCCCCTTCTCTTAAGATAGGACAACAAACCTCCAGGCCATCCTGCAACCCCCTGGGTTGAGTAGGGGCGTCTGCAGCCTCTAACTCTCCCCCCGCGGTGGTTACCTGGTTTGATTCTGCAGAATTTGGTCCCTCCTGTGTAAGGTGGGGTGCCAAGTCCTGGGCTTCGGAATCAGGTTGACCCGTTGGCTTCACTCCCTTCAGTTCCCCATGTCAGACAGGGACATGCAGTTCACTCCCCAAATCTTGTCCTCCCCTGCCTTCTGGCTGGTTTCGGGACTCCTCTTTGTGGTTTTCTTGCCCCTGAGTGGAGTTCACAGGTTGGGGTGCAGGATCTGTAAGACTGCTAGAGCCTTCCTGTAACCCTTCCCCTCCACCAGGGTTGCTCTCTGTCTCCCCATGGTAGAGGTGCAACCTGTTCAGGGCTCTCTGAGTCTTGTTGCCCCTCACCCTTCCTTCTCCGGTTGCTGTCTGGCTCCCCGTGTTTCTGGGATTGGGCTTTTTCCCCCCTCCCATCCAACAGCCATTTGTTTATAGCATTCCCCACCAACATTTCATTTTTTGCCTTTCTGGGGAGTACAGCCACTTGGATGGGCCCCTTTGAGCCCTCCCATTCTAAATCTACACTTGCCTGTGGGCAGAATATCCTTGATTCCTGTTGCCAGGGATACCACAACCTTTCTATGAGTGTTTATTTTATGTTTTGGGATCAAGTCCTCCCATACCATAACCATGTGTGCCCCATTGTCCAATCTCCCCACGCAGTTTACCCCGTTCACCTTAGCAGGTTTTCGTAGCAACTGATCCCCTGTGGGTGGGTTAGGAATAATATAGCAGTCATCAACATCTCTAGGGACAGGTTGAGCTACAGACACAAAATTCGCAATGACAGTCCCAACAATCTCGTCAGACTCCCCTTTAGGGCCATGAAACTCCCTTTTTGGGGGGCAGTCGTGTACCATATGCCCTGTTTGTTTACAGTTAAAGCACTGCCTTGAATCATTATTAGAGGATTGGGAGGTGTGTGTTCTTTGGAGTCTGGGTGATCCCTGTCTCCCCCCACCCCCATTTTTGTTTGGTTTGTTCTGGGTCAGGTTTCCCTGTTCAGACTGTGGGGTTTTATACGCATTCTGCTTATGGTAAGACCCCTGCTTGTTTTTCCCCCCCATTATTTGGCTTTCTTTCCCTGTAAGCTGAGATTGCATTTGCAATATATTCATCTGCCCTCCTCCCAGCCTGTTTGACGTTCGTGATCCCCTGATTGAGCAAATGTGATTTGAGATTAGGGGTACAATTATTTAGGAATTGCTCAAGGATTACAAGGTCCATTACTTGCTCCTTCGTAGCCTTCCCTTGTGCATCTAATCATTTCACCCCATACTGATTTAACATTTTCCCCATATCTGCATAAGACGTACGGTCTCCCTTCTTAAAGTTGCGTAATTTCAAGTGAAAAGTTTCCGGAGTGATTCTGTACTCCTCAAGAACTGCTTTTTTTAATTCCTCAAAAGTCAATGCTTGATTTTCCTCCAGCTTTGCGTTGTACACATCCCTTGCTTTCTCGGGGATTTTGGGTATCACCTGATTGATCCACAAGTCCTCTGGAATCTTTTCTCGTTGAAATATGTGCTGGGCAGTTGTGAAAAATTTATCAATGCATTCACTTTCTTTGTATAGGGACAGAAGTGCTGAACAGTCTCTGATCAGCTGTCTTCTGTCTTTTTCTTGGCTGCTTCCAGAGGGTAGTGTGGTTTGGATTCCTGCATCTGTCTGCACTTTCAGGAGAGCAAGTTGGTGCTGTCTCTCTCTTTCTCTCACTCCTCCGCTTGCAGTCTCAGGTGTTCTGTTTCTGTCTTTCGCCTTTCTCTTTTCTGTTCCCACTGAAGTTTTTTGAACTCCAGGAATTCTCTGATGATAGTCTGTATCCCATCCTCATCTTCGGAGGAATCGCTCTCCGCCCTTTCGTGTGAGGCGGCTGCCTCCTCTCCCTGGTACTGCTTCGTATGTTCCCAGAGGGTCTGTCTCATCTGGTCTGTAGTAAGTTCAGATGAGTTTTTTCCCCTTTTGTTGCATTCCTCCACAAGCTGTTCTTTTTTCATGCTCTTTAGTCCTTTAATTGTAGGGGCCATTCTCATTTGTTTTCCTTTTTCTGTCCCTATCCCCGAAATCAAGACTAAAATAAAACTGCCACTCTGTTCCAAGATTTGCTTATTTTCTCTCAGAGCTGAGTGCCAGACGGTCCCCTCAGAGGATTCCCCTCTATTTTCTACACGTTGGTTCACAAACTGTGCTTAACCCTTCACGTTCTGGGCGCCACTGTCATGGGTTGGAGGTCTGCACCCCCACTTTACTGGGTTTGAGTGACTCAGTTTCCCTTGCTTACAGCCCACTTGAATCAGTTTTCTCTCTGGCTGATTCAATTCTGCAGCAGGGACAACTCCTTTGTCACCCAAGGGCCCGATCCTTCCCGTTTACAGACTCTTCCTATGCCCTCTCGTCCGGTAATTCGGACATAGGGAGCGGTCTCCCGAGGGCCACTAGGAGGCAGCAGAACTTCGCTGGGAGTACATAGGGAGGACGCTCCCCTGCTTTCCCAGTTCGAAGTCTGCCTCGGGCACAATAGGTCTGGCAGCCGGGTGCTCCGCACCCACACCGGAAAAAGAAAAAAGAAGAAATCCTTCGGCTGGGAAGGTGTGGCCGCACCTAAGACCAGGCGCAGTCTCCCCGCAAGGCAGGAGGAGGTTCTGTCTCACCTGGGCCGGCCTACGGGTACAGGCCAGGGGACTGTCGGAGTGGGGACTCTGCGGAGCTACCCCCCCGGACACTGAAGCGCCGCCGCCATGGCGGAAACAGCAAAGACCCGCCGTGCAGCTGCCGGACGGGCACCGCAGCCGCAGGCCGAACCCGCCCCAGCGGCGGCCAAAAAATGCTGGGCCAACAGGCCGGAGGACGCGACCGCGGCGGCACCAGCACCAAGGAGGGCCAGAGCCAAAATGGCGGTGGAGGCCGGGGCAACGGAAAGCGAAACCTCCCTCCCCGCCCGGCAGGCCCAAGACGCCCGCAGTCGACAGGACTCCCCCATGGAGGACGTCGAAGGGGAGGTAGCATCAGCTGCCTCCTCCCAAGTAAGGGGGGACCTGGGTTTCAACGAGCCCCTCGCCTTTCAACAGGCGCAGCTGGAAGCCCTCAGGGCTATGATGGGGGCGCTCTCATGGATAGAGAGCAACCAAAGGGCTCACAAAAAGAGGCCGGCCACCCATAGACAGACCCCTACGGGTAACTTTAAGGGAACCTCCCGGGCAGCGGGGAAAGGGAAGGGCAAACGCCCTGTAACCCGGGCATCCCTTTCAGGTCTTCTGGGCTCCTCCTCGGCGGAGGAGGAGGATCAGGGTTCACCCCGCGAAGAGGGGGAATTCTCAGGGGACTCGTCGGACGCCGAATCCCCTCCCCCTGCCAAGCGGCCACGGGCTTCCCACAAGAGGCCTCTCTGCCTTCCTGTACCCTCCTCGGAGGAGGAGTCAGAGGCAGGTTCTTCCGCTGCCTCGCAATCTACGCGAGAGGATACATCCCAGGACTGGGAAAGGATACTCGAGAAGGGGCACGGAGATCAGGGCAGGGAGCTGCCCCATGACCAGGGCCCTAAGCTCATAAAGAGGGCTGAGAGGGTGTTGCGGGTCACCCCCAGAACCCTGAAAAAAGGTGAATCAGACTCCTCCTCAGACGGAGAGGAGGATTCAGACAGGGATTATATCCCTAGAATAGAGCAGGGCACCTCGGGGGCGTCCTTAGACAAGGCCTTCGAAAAAATTATCAGGGCACAGTGGAAGCACCCCACTAAGTCCTTTACGTTAACACGGCCTCAACAGACTCTGTACGCTTTTACAAAACGGAGCAAGCCCTTTTTTGCCCTGCCCCGGGTTGATGCCGCAGCAGCAGCTCTGGCCCGACGGTCTGTCTTCCCCACGGAGGGGGATTTTTTACCAAAGGATCTGACAGACAAAGGCCTTGAGATTGGCCTTAAAAAGAGTTATGAGGCTATGGCCAACGTGCTACGTATGGCCACCACATCATCATATGTTTCAAGGGCAGTGATGAAGTGGTTCAAAATGGGGAAGGACCCCAATCTTTCTAGTGCGCAGTCTAGAAAACTAGCCACTAACGTTACTTTAGCCCAGGCTTTCCTGGTGGATTCGTCCATGGACATGCTAACGTGGGTGGCTAAGGGGATGGCAGCCAGTGTGGCAGCCAGGCATAGACTGTGGCTCCGCTCCTGGCATGCCGATGCCCACGCAAAAACTTATTAGTAAACAGCACCTTCAAAGGCGGCAAGCTGTTTGGCATGGCGCTCGACAAGGCGCTGAAGGATGCTTCTAACAAGGATAGGAAGCACACACTGAACCAGATCCAGCCTACCAGGAATGCTTTTCGCCCCTTTTTTCGTTTTCAACAGGGCCAAAAACGCTACCAATATTCCACACAACCCTCCTGGAACGTGGCGAACCGTAATCGATACCAGAGAGGCAGAGGAGCTAAGTTCAGCAGACCAGCGGCTCAGCACCAGCAGAACCGCCGATCAGGGTCACCGCCACGCAGGCAGGACTCCTGACTATACCGCGTGTTCTTACCTTGCCTCTCAGAGGATCGGCGCCCGTCTGCTGGAGTTTGCACCACGATGGGCCCAAGCCACGACCAACACATGGGTCATCCAGACAGTATCCAGAGGGTACTCAATCGAGACCAGATACTACCCTCAGGACGTCTTCAGAATGTCTCCTCGCTCCCACAATCCACTCAAGCACAAGAATATGTTGGCGGAGATCACCAGACTCCAACTGCTGGGGGCAATAGAGAGAGTACCGTGGCACGAGCACGGGCTCGGGGTCTACTCCATTTTCTTTCTGGTGCAAGAGAAATCCGGGTCCTGGAGGGGGGTGCTCGATCTCAAGCGTCTCAACAAAGCGCTCCGCAAGCAGCGATTCCGGATGGAAACCCTCCAGTCCATATCACTAGCTCTTACCCAGGGCGACTGGATGGCATCGCTGGACCTGCGAGACGCATACCTTCACATACCCATCCTTCCAGCGCACAAGAGGTGGCTCCGATTTTGCTACGACGGCCAACACTGGCAGTATCGGGCTCTCCCCTTCGGTCTGGCATCAGCACCCCGTACCTTCACGAAGGTGCTAGTTCCCCTCATAGTGAACCTCCGGCTGGAAGGTATTGCAGTATTCCCGTACTTAGACGATCTGCTAGTCAAAGCTCCGTCTCTTCAGCTGGCTCAGACACATCTCTCTCGGACTTGAGAATACCTCGAGACCCACGGCTTTGTCATCAATACCCCCAAAAGCCATCTTGCTCCAACTCAATGCCTCGAGCATCTGGGAGTGGTGTTCGACACCGGCCTCAACAGGGTGTTCATTCCACCCCAGCGGCAAACCAAGCTCTTAACCCTCATCACCGCAGTTCGAGACAGCCCACGGGTGTCAATCCTCACCCTGGCATCCCTTCTGGGCCTGATGATATCGCTCATCCATCATCTTCCGTGGGCTCGCTTCCATTCGCGCCCGCTTCAGGCCCTCTTCAGGCCCTGGCAGGCTGCTATCATCAACAACAAGCCGGTGCCCGTACCTATCCGTCACACAGTCCGACAGTCTCTAGCGTGGTGGGAACAACTGCACAGGTTTGCCGGAGGAATGCCTCTTTTGGAACTGGAAAGGCTAAGACTGACCACGGATGCCAGCCTACTTGGATGGGGAGCTCACCTCGACTCCCAGACGGCTCAGGGCGAATAGTCGAACCGTGAACGAGAGCACAGCATCAACTGGCTGGAGCTCAGAGCCATCCGTCTAGCACTGCTTCGCTTCACCACACAGCTTCGGAGCCAGCATGTACTGGTCTTCACAGACAATATGACCGCTCAGGCCTACGTGAACAATCAGGGAGGATCCAGGTCCTCGTCCCTCCACAAGGAAGCCGCTCTTCTCCTCATCTGGGCGGAGGGCAATCTGCTTTCCCTGGTGGCCAGACACATCAGGGGCCAGGACAATGTACAAGCAGACTGACTCAGCAGACAGGAAGTGGATCCGGGGGAATGGACCCTCTCTCCGCAGGCCTTCAACCTCGTGGTATCGTCACTCAGGACCCCGATAGTGGATCTCTTCGCATCGGTCACCAATCGCAAGACGCAGAGATTCTTCGCCAGGAGCCCCCACCCACAAGCAGAGGCTCACGATGCCCTCAGTCACCCTTGGCCACAGGGCCTACTGTATGCTTTTCCTCCCTTTCCTCTTTTAGGGAGCACGATCAGCAGAGCCAGGAAGCGGCAGGCTACGGTCATCGTAATAGCCCCATTCTGGCCCCGCAGACCGTGGTTCCCCGACCTCCTCCGCCTCTCCAGAGGAAACTATCTTCTGCTACCGGGGACACCAGACCTTCTCACCCAGGGGCCTATTCGATACAAGCAGCCCGAATTTCTGAAACTGCCAGCCTGGCTTATTGAGACCTCCGTTCTCCGATCTCAGGGATATTCAGGTCCGGTGAAACAGACCCTCCTTGCTTCGAGGCGTCCGTCAACGAGACGGATCTATCAATCTACTTGGACAATCTTTGTTCGTTGGTGCCGGGCACATCAGATTCCTCCTCGGGATCCTTCCACACCACAAATTCTCCAATTTCTTCAGGAAGGGCTGGATAAGGGGCTCCGCCCTAGCATGCTGACGAGACAACTAGCGGCTATCAATAGCACCATCGCGTCCCCTGCTGCCCATCGATTCTCCGCACATCCACACGTCAAGCAGTTCTTAAGAGCAGCCAGACGTTTCGCACCTCCAGTAGTCCATCGTTTCCCTACGTGGAATGTTAATGTCGTTCTTAAAGCCCTCACGGGCCCTCCGTTTGAACTGCTCCACCAAGTCTCGCTTTACTTCCTATCGCTTAAAATGGCCTTCCTGATCGCCATAACATCAGCGAGACTGGTCTCCGAGATCGGAGCGCTGTCTATCGACCCAGCGTTCTGTATATTTCGGAAGGAGTCGGTGCTGCTTAGGCTGGATCCAACCTTCCTACCCAAGGTCTTCTCCTTCTTCCACCTAGCTCAGGAGGTGGTCCTACCATCTTTCTGCCCTAAGCCTCGCTACCCTCTGGAGAGATGATGGCACACCCTGGATGTTAGAAGGGCACTCAAAATTTACCTAGAGCGCACCAGCCCTTTAGGAAAACTTCTTCCCTACTAGTGAGCTACCACCCGCACTCTAAAGGGAAAAAAGTCTCTAAAGCAGTTATCTCCAAGTAGATCTCTGCATGTGTGGCGGACGCGTATAGAGCTTTAGACTTAGTTCCACCAGCCAAAGTCTTAGCCCATTCTACCAGGTCAGCTGCTACTAACTGGGCTTTCCGGGCCAGGGCTCCCACATTAGAAATATGTAAAGCAGCAACATGGAGAAGTCTCCATACTTTCACGAAGCATTATAAAATTGATCGCTTCGAATCAGCAGAAGCTACTTTCGGAAGGCGGGTGCTACAGGGGTGCTAGATCCCCAATAGGTGCCCAGTCCCTCCCGTCTTTCGACATACTGCTTTGGTACCTCCTTATGTCCGAATTACCGGACAAGAGGGCATAGAAAGAGGAATTGGGTTCCTTACCTTGGGAATTCCTTTTCTATGTCCCTCGAGGGAGGTCATTCGGCCCAC
The DNA here is from genome assembly GCA_003113815.1 of Sphenodon punctatus. Classification (NCBI taxonomy): domain Eukaryota; kingdom Metazoa; phylum Chordata; class Lepidosauria; order Sphenodontia; family Sphenodontidae; genus Sphenodon; species Sphenodon punctatus. The sequence goes on along the minus strand of QEPC01000801.1, from coordinate 8,766,735 downwards.
CCGGGTTTTTTGTACCTGGGCGCTGAGATAAGTTAGTTGTTAAGCAAGGTTTTGCTATTGCCCCTTTGGGGGACTGTTTGCTAATATGTGTTAAATTTTTCAGCTGAGCAGTTGGTCCTCGGCTTATCACTCCTGGGAAAGCAGGGGAGTGTCCTCCCTATGTACTCCCAGCGAAGTTCTGCTGCCTCCTAGTGGCCCTCCAGGAGACCGCTCCCTATGTCCGAATGACCTCCCTCGAGGGACATAGAAAAGGAATTCCCAAGGTAAGGAACCCAATTCCTCTTTCTCTCTGGGGTCCCAAGAGCTTGGAAACTCTTGTTGCTCACTTGTGTTCCAATGTTAGATGCAGACACTTCTTCATAAAGTTAAGAAGTTCGTTTATTGATTTACATAAGCAAGATTGTTGATACAGAGTGGTTACTAGAAATCAAAGGTAAATCAAAGGTAAATATAATACATTCCTAATCTATACAGGTTGGGTTCCTAAATAAGCATCTTACCCTACAAGGTCCATAAGTTCTGGTTCCTCAGTCATAGATGTAGAATGACTGGGCACTGGTCTCTTAATTGGTAGAAAGCAAAATCATGCCTCTCAGTCCATGTCTTCCAACCTTGCTTGCTGGCAGGTTTCAGGATGCAGATATAGTTGCTCAAGATGGCTCTGACCAAGCGAGCTCCTCAAGATGGCTTAATGGCCTCCTTAAATAACAATTCTGAGTCCTTTGTTTCTCGTTCCCACCTTGGATGAACCTATGGCCTGTCACGTACACGGAAGGTAACCTGGAAGATCCATTTGCATCTCCATAGGGTTCTGTCTGGCGAGGGTTCCCAAATACACATTCTTTTTATCTCTTTGCATTTCCTGGAGTTTCGTCAGTGTCACAGTCCTGATTTGGGTTTTACAGTTCTCAGTTGTAATATTACATACATGTTGCATGTTTTGCTTTACATATTTACTAGACTTGTAGTCTACATGTAGGCCTGTATCACATGTGTGTGACCCTATGCTCCTCCATGACAGGGAGCATACACAAAGGATGGGGGACATTAAAGGGAGAGAGATGGGGAAGAGCCTCTGTAACTAACTTTACAGAGGGGGAGACAGGGGGAGCACTTTACAGGGAGCAGCTTTATGGGGATTCAGAATATGGAACCCACTACAGGGGGAGGTCTGCAGAGTGGGTGGTGGTGTGCAAGAAAGGGAGCCCTGTCCGTGGAGGGAGTCTTGTAGAGGCAGAGAACTGCAGAATAATGCCCATAATTGTGCCAGAGGAGAGCCCTGGACAGAGGAGAACTTATTGAGGAAGCTTTGTACAGAGGGAGAGCTGCAGGATGGGCAGCGTTATGCCAGGTGGAGAGTCCTGTACAGGGCACAGAGTCAGGGAGCCCTGTACAGGGAGGTTCTGTACGGGGGGGGGGGGGTCCTTATAGAAAGTAAAATGGCCAGTGTTGTACAAGGAAAAGAGCTCTGACAGTGGGGAGTAGAGTGGAAGACTCCTGCACAAGCCATGAGCTAGAGGGATCATAGAGTGCGGTTTTTGGAAGTTTGCCATGCTTAAACCAAACTAAAGTTGTCGTATTCTTGTTAATTAGGGCAGATATTGTACCTTATGTGCCCTTACCTGTTAAGTACCTGAAGGTAATTAACTCTTCTTGTAAACCAGAGGTTTTTTTATTGTGAAATATATTTATATAGCGGAGCACATCTTTCTGCTCTCACTGTTGCCATATTCTCCTGTTTCGATATGTTCAAGAATCTCATATCAATAATTTGTTTTTCATCAGGCAGAGGTAATAGGTCATCACAAGACCACCTATCGCCCAGCCCTGAGAGGAAAAGTCCTTCCAAGGAAATAAGGATCCTCTGGATTCTGTGGTATCTAACTAAACTTGTTTATGAAGTCTCCGCGGCAAATACATCCTATTCTTTAACCAATAATGAATTAGACATAATCTAGCTGTTACAACGTTCACTGAACCTGTTTCAATTCTAGCTATTGGAGCTGGAGTTCCTTGTTGTACCATAAGTATTTTTAATGGGCTTTTTCAATAATGGCTACTACCTTATCAGTGCCCCAAATTTCAGCCACATATAATAATAGCTTCAAGCTTCACTTTTCCTGCTATTAATGCTTCTGACCATGGCTTCCTTTTGAACTTATTACAGGTCAATATGCCTCCAGATGTTTGAATTGCCTTTATAACTCTTTTGGGCATGATCCTCCCAGTTTAAAGTTCTGGTAAAGGTTAAGTCCAAATAGCAGAAACTGTTCACCACCTCTACATCTTGGTTATTCATGAATCACTCATTCCGTTTTCTTGAACTAAATGCCATACTTTTTGTTTTGGCTATATTAATTCCCAGTCTGTTATGACAATAAGCACTGAAATCATCTAAACGCCGCTGCAAGCCTACTTTAGTATATGTTAACAAAACTGCATCATCTGCATATAAAAGACAGGGAGCCCTACTCCCCAGAAGCTTAGGTAAGTGACAATCCCTTCTTATCAGACAAATCCATAAATCATTCAAAAATAAGTTAAATAATACTGGGGCCAACACACAGCGTTGACTTACACCTTTTTGAGTAAAAAATTGACAAGATAATTCTCCAGCAGCTCCATATCTTGCTCAGACAGTAGTGTCCCTATAGTATTCTTTAATTAAATAAATCTGAGCTGGGTTCATACCCAAGGTACTCAGTTTCTCCCACAGTAGTTGTCTGTTAACTAGTGGTGGGACCCCGGGCCCATTACCGGTTACCGGATTTACCGGTTACCGGTTCTACGAAAACTGGATTCCCAGATTAAATCCGGTATACCGGTACCGGTTTTATTTCATTGATTTCAATGGGGCGCTGTGTCCCCATTGAAACCAATGAAATAAATTAATTCCCTCCCCCTCCCCCTCCCCCTCCCAGGCTGCGCGGGTGGAAGGGGGGACACCCCCCACCCACCCTGCCCAGCCTGGATTTTTGTTTT
>QEPC01000801.1:8732229-8754064 GCA_003113815.1 Sphenodon punctatus | reverse complement strand
CCCCCCCCCCCCCCCCCCCCGTGCAGCCTACAAATTTATTTATTTTTTTAAACCCCCACCCCAGGGATCGCCCTACCTGGTGGCACCGGGGCTCTGGCAGGTCCCGTGGTGGCAGCGGCAGCAGAGCCAGCTCCGGCGGTGCTGTGGATCACTTCAGGCCGCTACTTCCGGGTCACAGGACTGGGTCAAGTGACTCAGAAGGCCTAGTAGAGGCCTGAAGCGCTCCTCAGAGCCGGCCCCGCTGCTGCTGCCGGACCCAGGGCCGGAGCCCCGGCACCACCAGGTAGGTCAGGCTCTGGCCCTGGGTCCCGTGGCGGCAACGAGGCTGGCTTCCACATTTCTGCAAGGCCTGAAGACTCAAGATTCAGTTCACTGGTGATCCCTGGAAGTTTCTAAAATACTTGATGATCCCCACTTGCTGAAAACTCGATTTCCAAATTTGTATTTAAAAAGGCAGAGGTTTTAGCTGTAGCCGAGGTTATTCATGGTGCTAATGATGAATGTAACTGTTTTAAAGAATAAACTTAATAAAATTCAGCTAAGAATCCTCAATGAATTTTGCTGCAGTGTTGAACACACTTTATTAGCTTTCTAGAAGCACCTCTGAAAACCTTGCACGCTGCCATAGGCCAATTGTATATGGAAATAGCATAGAAGCACTTTTCTCCAGGTTATCAGAGATGGGGAGAAATGGAATGGAAACTGAGGAGTGCCAAAGCAATTCATATTCATTTGTGATGTTCTTCTTAAGCTTAGGTTATGTGTAGAAGCAGATGAGGACGCTTCAAAAAAGTATATGCAGCAGAAAGGAACATTCATCATTAGAATAAGCGGACAGATACACGGAGCAGAAATATAAATTCATTAGAAATCATGCAGTAGTAACAGGAAAGGGACCCAGACTGTGGAGAGTGAAAGATAAAGCAGCTACCAAAATCTTCCGGGGGGTGGGGGGGATGGATAGTAAAGGAAGAGCTGTTTATCACTTCTTCTGTAGGGCAAGTCTTGTTGGCAAAGTATCCCGTAGATGGGGCATAACCCCCCAAAAACCAAAAGACCCAAATGTTGCCATATAAAAATAATAGATGACTTTGTGAAAAGTATTGTCATTTTGATAGCATTAATAGATTCTACAATCTGAGAGTTAATTGCCTAAATGCCAAAGATCTAAAGTTAAAAAATAGAATGGGTAAACCAAATCGTAACACTGGCGTTAAGCAGAATGCCCAGTGTCCTGTCCAAATCTCAAACTTAGGTAGCTTTGTTCTCCCTTTTCATCCTTTAACTTAGGTGTGGTTCACTGGCAGTTTAGCACTAGCACTTGGTGCTGGCATGAGTCAGTGAAGTGAATGAGATTTGTACTGGTTCTAGACAGTCCAAGAATTGTGCTGTTAAGGTATGAATGAAAAAGTATACCTATCTAAAATATATTTTAAATTGAACATTTTTGAAAAATGGTTGATTAAAATATTACAAAAGTGAAAAATAAAATTATTGTAATTACAAAAATATCTGGCGTTATTCTTTTTAAAGAAAATAAATAGTAGTGTTGCTTTGACTGTTAAAGATCTTTAATTCAGAAAGATTGCCAAGGCAGCTATTAAGAATTGCTGGTTTTGAAGTCTGAGAATCTTGAAAAAAGGATTTAGGCCGACATCCTGCAATTGGCGTCCATGAATGGACTATTATGTCTCATGTTAAGGTCATTTCCAGGGTGGGGCTTCAATCATTAGAAACCCAATTTAAAGCTTATTGCAATTAACATAAAAAAACTCCCATTGATTTTAGTAGATTTTGGATCAGACCCTAAATGAGTAAAATAGGATGTTGAGTCAGAGGTATGATATTACTTGACTGCAAAAAAAAAGTTGCAAAAACCAGAGGTAATCTGTTCCACTAAATTTCTGTTGCCTTTACTTTCAACATCCTTTAACAGAATTTTACCAAATTTGGACAGGTTGTACATACACCTACCCACCCACCCCCTCACTGCAGATACCAAAATTCAAACCATTGGCTTGTCTGGTTCCCAGCGCCAGGCCTAGGATTTTAACGCCCCTAGGTAACTCAGGATGCCACCCACCCCACCCCACCCCACCCCTATCTCTGGTGTGTGCACAGGCTGCCATCTGAGGCAAGGAGGGAGACAATGGCAGCACCCAGCACAGAAGCTGAGTCTCTTCCTACACACTCAGCACCACTGCAGAGGAGTGTTTGTGGGGAATACGGGGGCAGAACGGGGCTTCTCCAGGTGGGAATGGATGGGGGGTTCCCCCCCCCCTCCAGGCTGCGGGTGAGGCAGTGGTGGGGAGAGGGGGCACTGTGACTCGGTGGAGGCAGGCTGAGAACAGAAGAATCCAACCCCCCAAAAATCTGCTGCCCTAGGCAGCTGTCTATATTGCCTGTCTCTAAGTCCAGCCCTGTTGGTTTCAATCTTATGATAGTTAGAATCTTCATTATTATAATAGGACAGTGTCCCCCTTGTCTTAAGCACAGAGTAGTGACTGCCGACCTGTAATCAAGGGAAGTGCTTTTGTCCTGGCTTAGCTAATGTTACAGATTTAATCATGCTAAGTTCTGGTTTACTTATACCAGGGCCCCTATCCAGGATAGTTCAAGGAAGCTCTTTGCAAAGTTCTTAAAGTTGGCAATGGGTTTTGATTATGACATCCGTACCAATATAACCAAAGAAAAGGATAAGCAGCCTCACCAGATTGTCAGGATTTCTAGAAATGGTTTGCACCTGGACCACCTTCCAGTTGGTGTGTAAGAGATGCTGATTATATGTGATTTGGCTATGTATGAACTCGGGCAAACTATAAATGGAAATCGCCCAGTGTCTCCAGTGACCCCTGTCATACGAGGAAGGCAGAGTTTCCTGAGGCTAGGGCATAAAACCCTGAAGAAGTGGCCACTTTGCTCCGAGCCAATTTTCTTACAGGTCTTGATCACTCTGTTGCTTTTCAGTCCATAGGAATCGTGGGCTTAAAGCAACAGCAAAGAGGCTGGAAGAAGTCCAAATATCTAAGCCATGTCCTTCAGTCTTTGGCCAGATCACCACACAACAGGGATGCAATATCTGCTACAGCATTCGTACTGGTAAAGCATTGGTGACCTAAGAGAAGCACAAAAAGGAGATTGCAAATCCGAGAGACAGAACAATTCTGGATAATTCCAGAGAAGTCCAAGGAGCCCTCGCATGTCAGACACTTAAGACACCGAGAAGAGAAGTTATGCAATAAGCAGACTTGTCTTTGAGGAATGCCTCACTTAGGCCGCTTTTATATGAGGCGCTGAAAAGCGCCTCCTGAGTCCCGCGCTGCCGGAAGTGACGTGCTCGCCATTGTGAGCACGTCACTTCTGGCAGCGCGGGGAGTATGTAAACACTTCCCACGTGGCTTTTCTTTCAGTGCGGGACTCAGGAGGTGCTTTTCAGCACCTCGTTTAAAAGCGGCCACAGTCTTGTAGAAAGCATGAGACTTAGGGCACTTATACACATTACCTGGCTGGGGGCAATCACAGCTCTATTCTCATGTGAATTAGTGTACGTAGGGATGCGCTATTCCACTTTGCTCGCACAAGAACGCTCACACATGACCGGGTCCCCCTGTGTAACTCTTGCAATCATGGGTGTTCTCGTGGGAGAAAAATGGAATAGCACATTGCTACATTTGCTAATTCCCGTGAGAATAGAGCCGTGACTGCCCTCACAGAAGCCGCCCCACAGTGCAAGTGCCCAAAGCGACGTTCTTGGGGTTAGGAGGTGTGAGCAAGGTGTGCATGAATGTGAATATTTTAGATACACAGTACCTTAAAACCCTTTTTGTGGAAGACACCTAATTAGTTGATGATACCCCTGAAAGTATGTAAGGAAAGGAAAGCCTTAAACTTTGTAGCAAGAGGGAATGTGCTTGGGATAGTTTTCTAACAGAACAAAAGGCTGGGCAGAGAGAAAGAGAAGCCTGTGAGTTAGTCTTTAGAGTGGAAAATATTCCTGCAGTGTGGTTTGTTGCTTCGCAACCAGCCAAGCATCCAAGGAGCGAGAACTTCCTCTTTTTAACTGTTTAAAGGGACAGCAGCTTAATTGACTTGCCATCTCAAACTGAGATGGTGAGAATCTTAATTTGAGCTTGAAGTCCAGCATCAAGGACTTCTCCTGAATGTCCTTTTTTGACTATGCAATCTATGATTAGTTTGTGGCTTAGTTTGCTAAGTGATTTGAATGAGAATTTAGCAGTCCCAAATTAAAACATATGAGCTTTGTATAAAGGAAAGAGAACTATGTTCTGTTCTCTGAAGCGTATTTCATTTTCTCAGTTTTTCCTTTATGTTTCCCTTTTATCTTTAACTTACCCCTTTCCTTGAAAATAGGTTTATTAACTAAAGCAACAAAGAGACATTGGTGATTGGGTACTTTTTCATGCTTGTTCTTACCACTGAACTAGAAGGGGATAGAGAATACTTGAGTTATATTGAGTCAGTAAATCCCAGTTTACTCAGGCCAGGAATGGTTTGTAAGCATTAAACAATTCAGTTATGTCATCTTTTTTTTAAAAAAAACTTTCCACATTGTCTAACATTTGATGGATATATTAGCTAGATATTTCAACTCATTCAAGGCAGAGAACTTGCAAGTTTATTTCAGGTTCTTCTTCATTTTTTAAATGAATTATCTGCCATGAAACGAACTATATTGACAGCCACAGAGATCAGTCTTCTATTTTTCTGTTGTAGGCAAAGACATCTCCTAGTCTCTCTCAGCTGCAGTATGATCTACAGTAAAAAGAGAGTGTGCACACAAAAGAGAGTGTGCACACAAAAGGTTTAAATCAGCCTTAGCTAGCATAGATGGGAACCAGGAACATTTCAAAAACATGTCATGGCTGATTATGGCTCACTGAATGAAAGCTGACCTTAAGCATTAGAGCCTTGCAAATCAGACTCTGCCTGATGGGATCAGTTTGGTTTGGAGCCCTCCCAACCCAAGCCCTTTGGGCTGGGTCAGACACCCCTGTGGGCGAGATGCCACACTCCCAAGGATCCCTCCATGGGGCTGATGCAATATCGTAAGATATTTCCCTGTGCCTTGTGGAGCACCCTGATGTCTCAGCATTGGAACTGGGGCAGGAGGAGAATCCCATTAGATTGGGCTCAGGCCTGATTTTGGAGCTCAAACAGAGCTCTACATAGCATTATTACTCAAACAGTGTTAATAAACATGATTCTTAATGGGACACATTTTCACAGTGTAGGAGATATCTGAGAATTGTGAATGGTCCTTTCTCTGTTGGCCTAATACCAGCCTCAGGCAGTTGTACTGCTTCTTGTCTAAACTTGCTGGTCAAGGTGACTGGCATTAATTAAACAAGTCCAACTCTTCTGAAATCATTGGGGTCCCTAATATACATGTTTTCTTATGGGTATTGGCAGCAGAGTGCTTTTCACTGTGGAGGTCTGTCCTAAAAACAAATCCCTGTCAGGAAAGCAGCTAGATAGAAAGGAATACTTATAGCTCCCTCTTGTTCCCCCGCTTGCTTCTACCACAAAAATACAGGCAAACATCATTGCGGCAAACCTTAAAATGGTCAGACAAATCTTTCTGTCTCTCCAGCAAAGAAACAGATGCCAAATTGAAGTTCCAGATTATACTGGGGGTGTGTGTGTGTGTGTTTTTGTTTTTTGGGTTGTTTTTTTTAAATAAATCTATTTTCCATTAATGAGGTATGAGGTAATTCACTTAGTGAGCATGACAGGACTGTCAGTTGGCTGCTCCACATGTTACTTTCCAGCATAAAAATAAACTGCAGATGTGAAGCAGCTATGGCAAGATACTTAACCTTGGTTTTAGGGTTTACAGATGTTCTGTGTTTTACTAGAGATAAATCTAGGTATTAATCTTGAAAATATAGAAGTGTAAATACTGCCATACTGAGTCAGACCAATAACTCATCTAGCCTAGTAAGTACTGTCTCCAATGGGCCAGTGCTTGATTTTTCTGAGGAAGCCACAAGCTAGTTTAGGGGTGAAATATCCTTTCAGCTTCTGGAAGTCAGAGGTTTAGGAGTGTAACCTGAACCTAATGTTGCATTCTCTGGCCAGGTTAGCTGTTTATGGTAGCCATTTATCCTCCATAAACGTGGCTAGTCCTTTTTTATTTTTAACTCAATTTTACTATTGTCCTTCAAGACATCATGTGGTAAATTGATTCCGCAAGTTAGTTGTGTCGTCTTGAGGCAAAAGGCCTTCCTTTGTTTTTAAACGTATTGTTTCTTGATCCCTTGTGTGCTCTTGATTCACTTTTCCCCAGGTATTCATGATTTTATACATTTTTACCGTATCGCCACTCATTTGTCTCTTTTCTAAGCTGAAGAGTTGTAATAGATTTAGCCTCTCCTCCTATGTAAGCCGTTCCATACCCTTATTGCCCTTTTTCATGTCTTTTTCAGTACACCTGTAAACTTTGAGAGGGAGTGACCAGGACAGTACAATATTCAGAGTATTCAAAGTGTGGGAACACCATTGATTTATATAGTTACGTTATATATATTTTTTATTTTCTATCACCACCTTAACCATTCCTGATATTCTGTTTACCTTTTTTGCCATTGCTACACACATTTTATTTTTATTTATTTATTTTTCAGATTTTTATCCCACCCCCTCCTGCAATGCAGCTCGGGGCGGCTAACCACACCAATAAAAACAATTAAAATTCAGTTAAAATATCAATATAAAATTGAGCAAATGTTTTCAGTGAACTGTCCACAATAACGCCAAGATCTTTCCTCCATAGCAACAATTCATTTAGAACATAGCATTCCATATTTATAATAGGATTTTTTTTCCTATGTGCGTTATTTTGCACTTCTCAACACTGAATTTTATTTGACATTTTATTGCCCACTCAGTTATTTTTTGAGATCTTACTGTAACTCTTAGTAATCTTCTTTCAAATAAATCATTTTGTATTTTCTACGAATTGTCACCTTACTCACTGTTCACCCCTTTCCAGCTCATTGGGTGTTTTTAAACAAGCAAGGTGATGGGGTGGGGGTCCATCGCCGCTGAGTGTCACAGTTGTGAAGCAGCCACTCAGGTGGAGTGCATAGGGAGGGATTCCAACGGGCAGTTCCCAGAATGGCTACCCCAGCTGCCGCTTTGCACTCCCCCTGCCACGGATCATGAGGGAGAGGGAAGTGCACCAGGCTGGCCTTTGAAATTGACATGTCCCGGTGTGAGCGCGGGGGAACCTGGGCTCTCCAGCACTCCCAGCCAGGTCCTGTGACCTGCAAAGGCCATGCCCCTGCCCACAGTGCTTATGAATAGTCCTGGTTCATACAGGCATGGGATGTGTGGGCGCCCGTTGCCACGGGCCTTTTTGGTTAGCCCCGCATGGTGCACTCGAGATTTCTCAGCAGTACTCCATGACTGGACGTTGCGTGGCTCATGAAACACGGATCCCCCAACACCATCTTCAGATGGGCTGTTGGATGAGTGGTTACTTGGGTGGCCATGCATGGTAGCATCTCATTTAAAAACACCCATTAATAAATATGTTAAACTGCATTGAGTAACCCTTCTGTTTACCTCACTCCATTGTGAAAATTGGTTACCTACCCAGTTGTTTTCTTCCCATCTTTTAACTAGCTATTGATCCATGAAAGGACCTTACTTTCATAACTACTTTTCTTCCATGTACTGAGTTTTCTTAAAAACCTTTGTTGCGGTGCCTTAGTAAACACTGTCTGGAAATCTAAATTGAGCACCCTTATTGACATGTTTTTGACAGCATATAAATGATATATTGCACACAAACATTACCCAGAACTCCATAGGGACACACTATATAGAGTTCTGTATATGTGCAGTACATTTTGATCTATTACCACTGCTTATCCAAGTGAACCCCGCCGGGGGGCAACGATGGAGTGGGCGTTCTCGGTGGTCACACCACGGCTGTGGAACTCCCTCCCAGAGGAAGCTCGCCTGGCTCCCAGCTTGTTGGCCTTTCGTCGGGCCTGTAAGACCTGACTTTTTGTCCAGGCCTTTGGGGGAAGGGGGGAGTGAGGGTGGGTTTTCGCCAGTGGGTTTATTGTTTTAATAATGAACTGATTGTTTTAGTAACCCTTTTTGTATTGTTTTTAGTGTATGGTTTTAATATGTTGTAAGCAGCTCCAAGCTGCCTTAGGGCTGGAGGGAGAGGGGGTATACGTTTTTTAATTAATTCATTAATTAACGTCTTCTAAAAAAACAGAACAAAACCAGGCTTATTTAATCTTCCTTTGCCTTAATTAGTGCACCAAATTAATACCCCTATCCTGGAAGAAGGCGAGAGCCCTCTACACTCATTGGATAAAAACAAACTAGACAGTAGCCCGCGTTAGCCCAGGAATCTGCTAGGTTGCTGCCAGATTTTGCCCACTATGGCCTCGGTGCAGGTGGGCTACTGCTACAGGATGTGTGACTGGCAATGGTCAGTAACGTAGCTGAGGCAAAGGCCCGGCCCCCTGAGCTAAGGGTCTCCCTCCTGTATAGTCATGCCTTGCCCAGCCCCACCGTGAGGTGAGGTCTGAGGATTAGGCCTGGGGGAGCACCCTAACCCGCACCACCAAATAGCTGATGGGGGGGGCAGCAAAGCACCCCCGATCGGTTGGTTGGCACACGCACCTAGCCCCCCCCCCCCTTCCCAGGGACCTGATCCTGCTGTGCGATGGGGGTCCGGCTGTCCTGTCTCATATGGGCAGCTCTACAGCCAACCTGTGCCATGGAGGGACCTGTGACGGCAGCCTCTCCACCCAGATTACGGGGGGTGGAGGCTGCTTGTGTGAACCGCCGACCTGAGGAGTGGCGGCTAAAAGTGGCACTCCCCGGGCGGCCTGGTGAGCCAGCTCAGCACCATCTCGTTTGTTTTCACCCATTGTTGGGGACAGTAACACTTTGCAAAAGCACTCAGTATCTTCTAGGACTTGTTCCACTTCTTTTTCTAGAACTTCAGCGTAGATCTTTTATCAGCACAGCTAACCTTTTTGAAGTGATCGGTTTTCAGTTAGCTTATATTTGATTTCATGGAATGAAAGGTGGGAGTGGGAATTATCTATTTCAGAGTTTCTCTGACTTTTTAGAGCATGTCCCTTGTCTTGTGTGTGGTACTTGAACCCTTTCCCAACACACATAGTCGGCTTGCTCGTTCACTCTCCACCATTTTAGAAATTTCCCCTACCTCACTCAGAGTAGTACTAGGGATTTGCTCCTTTTCATACACCCACAGGAGACCTTCTGTGCTCACCTGAGGGAGCCCCCACCTCCCATTTGAGAGTCACCGATTGATTTGTTTACATGTTGGTTGGTTTTGCCATAGCAAAGTGTTGTCTAGTGGGTAAGGAGTTGGACTTGGACCTGGGAGACCAGGGATTGAATCCCATCTTAGCCATGAATTAACTCGCTGGGTGGCCTTGGGAAAGTCACCTATCTTCCAGTCTTGGTTCTCCATCTGTAAAATGGGTGTAATAATGACCTGTCTCACAGAGCAGTTGGTAGGGTGAACTTGGTATGTCTCTGTAAAGCACTCTGAAAGTACTATGCAAATGATGATGATACAACTATTTTACTTGCCTTAATTACTTTAATACTTGTTTCAGTATGTCCTCATGTGTTGCTGTGGGTTTTATTCAATAGAAAATGAGAACACTTGTCTTTGCACTTGATGAGTCTTAAGTAATGGATGGACTTGGCAAGAGTATGTAAATATGACATCAACAGCTGTGTTCCACAGGATACGCTTGACGGCTGGCGCTTGACTGTGGTTTGTTCATTCTTTTCATATAGAAAATGTCATTGGTTACTATTGGCTGTGGTTCAGCTAAAGTTACGTTGCTCTGTGTGTTATCTCATCAGCACAGCTGTGAAATAATTTCTTCCAGCTGTAGGCATCCTAGTCCTTTTCTACCTGTGTGTGGTGAGGAAGAGAGAGGGGGCAATATTATTTTATTTGCTCTGTGTGTGTGTGTGTGTGTGTGTGTGTGTGTGTGTGTGTGTGTGTGTGTAATTTGTGTGTAAATGTGCTTATATATATTATAGCAGTGATTTGCAAGACCTAAACATAATCCCATGACCCCAGACACCATAAAAGATGCGTAAAAGTATATTTGATACCAGCTGGGATTGTGACCCCCAGATCTTCAGGTGGCATGACCCCATTTGCAGTCACAGCCAACAGTTTTGGAAACCCCAATATTATACGTTCTGCATAGTTAAGCCATTTCTAATGTTTTACAATGCTATTTTTGTCGCTCCTTTATGTGGCATGGCACCTTGATGTGTAATTGTGAAAATGGCCTTGCAGGTCCTAATAATAAGCCACACTAAGAATGAGGATCATGAGTCTGTCTCCTTAAGGCCTTGCTAGTGGGCCCAGGATGCATATCTCTCTATCTCTCTCTCAGGTTTTGGAACAACTAAATCTGGCTTGAATGTTAGCCCAATAACTGATTACATTTCCTGTGGTTTGTTTGCCTAGGAAAACAGCAGGAGCTCGAGGCAGAACACCAAGACATGTACGTTGAAGCAGACCATGACCTATATCTGACAGCAGGCCGATCGGCCCAACCCCCTACAGACAAGCCTGGGGAAAGGCGAATGGCTGAAATGAAGAAACTGTATGGTGTCGGTGCTGCCAAAATCCAAGCTATGGAGACCACCATGCAACTCAACTTTGATAAGAACTGTGATAAAAAGCAGCCCAAATACTGGCCAGTTATTCCTCTGAAACTGTGAGCTGGGTATGATGGTCACTAGTAGGAGATGAAGGCCACAGTCCACAAACGATTTACTGCAAGGCTTCAGTGGGATTATTAAATGGTTTGTGGATTGCTGCTGCCCAGGGCTTTATTTCTGAAATCCACAGTTGAATGAATGAATGAATCAGAAAGCAGTACTTTCTGGTATGCTTCCTCCTCGCTCTTCTTTTAATCTTTCTGCCAGTTATCAGAACCTGTTCCAGCTCCGTGGGGAAGAGTTGAATTGTTCACTCATTCTGCAGGGGATAACGACACTTCACTTTAAAAATTTGTTTTTGATTCATATTGGCTTGACTATGCTTGCAGGAAATGTGAATAGCATTATTTTATTTTTTTGCATTTAGTCAGCTGGGGAAATGCATATAACATGTTAATGTTAATACATATAACAATTATTAGTTTTCTGCTCTTCTTGCTTAGAAATGCCAGTTTTAATCTAGTTTTAAATTTAGTACTTTGGGGTCAATTTTAAAACACTGTTCCTTGAAGTGGTTTGTCTTTGGAACTCTAATACCTGATTATTTGTTTTAGGGGAACTGGCATCAGCTGGCCAACATACCACATACTAAACTGCTCAAGCCATTTGAATATGTTTTCCTGACTATAATATGACAGGAAAAAAATTTTCCCCATTGAAGCTCAGCACATCTGGGTTCAACTCAGAAGCAAATTTGTCATCGGTCTTTTTTTTTTCTTTTTTTTTAAAGAAACTTGAACCCTATGATATAAGGGGGAGGGGTTGTTTGTTTTTTTATAATAAATTTTCTCTTTATTGATGGATCAAAGGAGAATGTAAGGTTTTAATAAAAACTTACAAGATTATGATTTGTGTTCTGCTTTGCAGCAGGACTGAATTTGGCTTGTCAGAAGAACAGTTTAGACAATTTGAGTGTTTTGAAGACAAGGAGTTCCCAGTGATTGATGATAACCCACTATTCACATAACTGGGTGAAAACAGACATGACACTAACTCTGCTTTAACACTGTTTTAACATTTCTTATGCATGTTGCAGGGCTGTATTGGTGCCCTGTGCAGCCCTACAACATGCATAAGAAAGGTTAAAGCGCTGTTAAAATGGAGTTAGTGTCATGTCTGTTTTCTCCCTAAGAGAGGTAGATCTGGGGCTGCAAAACTGAATAGTGACTACTTTGCATGTTCCTTGGCTGTTTTATTTTCATTGCTGTATATTTAGTGTGTGTGTCGTCATGTTCACTGATCGAGCGCAGTGATTATGGGTTTCCAGTGTTTTTGTGTGGAAAAGGCCATATAAAGAATATGATAAAATAAAGGCCTCTGTTACCATGCCTACATGATAGCTAAAAAATCTACAAAAGTATATTTCACATGCTAGCATCTCACTGTAGGCAAGCTGACGCATGTTTAAGCACGTTAGCTAGTCAGTTAATCCTGGGTGGTTCACAGGGCTTGCTAAAACATGCTGCCTGTTACCCAGAGGTAATATGCATTACTCTGTCTACCCAGAGATTTCAACATTAGCTATTGCTTCCTAGCAGGTGTGTATTTAAAAATACTCCTTTTAGCTTGTGTTTAACCCCTTGTGTAGATACGTGCTGTGTTCGTCGTCATATTTCCATGATGAACCATAAATAGTTCCAAAAGAGAGCTTTCACTTTTACTGTCTTAATGCTTGCAAATGTTTATGACCCATTCCTTGGAGCTGACCTTAGGCTGATGTTCATCTTTAATTTGCTTCCAGTTTCTGCTGGACTTGTTTGCTTGGCTTAAATGTTACAAGACTGAATATGGGGTGTATAATGTGTCATAATGATCTGCCCTTTTTTCTACCCAGGTCAAGAGCCAATTTCATATTTAACTTTGCGGTTTCTACTTCTTGTTGGTTGGTGTCACAAATTTAAATGTACTGTGTTTGTTCTTTGAGGGAACCCACTTCAGTTTCATGTGTCTGATGCATCAAAGCGCAACTCTTTCCAGTTAAAATTTTCCATACTCCAAAGCTCATTATTGATTAAACGGATGTGATTGAAATAAGAAGCTGGTACATTGCAGGGGGAGGGGCGGGAAGAGGATTGTGAGCTGTAATACTGAACTGGTTTACTGAAACTTGAGCATGGTTTGCCTTTTAACATCCTGTGTAGTCTAGAAGGAAATGCCAAAAATGTCTCCTAGTTTTGTCAGGTTATCTTTTGGTTGACATAATAAATGTTTTACACTTCTGGTGAATAGTATTTTTTAAAAATAAAAATCTGTCACTCAAACTTTTTGTTCCTTACATGGTGTCCCACCTATATAAGTATCACCTTCAATTTATAGGTGTTAAGCCTAGTGTTGTTTTGCTGTTGCTGGCTGCCCTATGCATGGGTGCAGTTCAGTTTTGTTGTGCTGTCAAATGTTCATTGACTTTGTGCTAGGGCACTACAGAAGCCCTTGGCCCACTTGCAATAGACCTTCCAAGGTAGAACACTGGGTAAAGGGGGGGCATAGCTCAAGTGGTAAGAGCGGGTGTTTTGCATGTATAAGGTTCCAGGTTCAATCCCCAGCATCTCCACTTCAGGGTCCCTGGTAGCCCGCCTGGGGGAGGCCTCTGCTTGGGGCTTGGAGGGGTCTCAGGTAACATGCCGGGATGGCCTCTGCTGGAGACCCTGGAAGAGCTGGATTTGGATCCGAATTTGAAACCCCTGCTGCTCTTTCAGGTTGTGACTGTACTGGACTAAGATGAACCATTGGTCTGACTTAGTTAGGCAGGTTAGTTAGTTAGTTTAGTTAGTTAAGGACCCTCCTTTCTTTCACTGGCAGCAGAAATCTTCCTTCCCCCCCACTCCTTTCACAGATCTTTCCCTGCACCTATGGAAAGAGGTCTCCTAGGCTTCTGCAATGCTAGAGGACCTGCAATGCTCTGCAGGACCAGAAGTACCATTGGTGAGGGATAGAGTGCGCACATTTTGACCTCCTTTTCTAAGGTTCTGCAAAAATTACAAAGAAAATATAATGTATTCTTGGTCTCTGATACTCAATGTGTCTTTTGCAGGAAAGGAGGGAGAGAGGTGTGGGTGTGTGCGTGTGCGCCTAGGGGACTTGGATTCTTCAAGCAGCTATCTGTTCGGGAGTAGGGGTAAGCTGAGGGTTGGGGACGTTTGAACATTTAGCCTCTACACTGATGGCTATGGTCTCTAGCAGATTTACCCCAAACCTGTGGAGTTTGGCGGCTAATCCTAAGGCTTCTTACATGGAAGGTATGATCCTGCTTTCCCTGCCTCTCTCCCTTTTTCCCCTTTATCAACTAGCAGAGTAATATTGGCTGAACATATGAGAAGAATATGTAAACTGAATAAACAAGGTTAAAAAGCCTTGCAAAGTCCCACATGTTGCATGGGAATTGAACACCATTGAAGATCATGATCTTGAGCTCTGTGCCATTGCTTACCCATTTGTAAATGGACAATATCACTAATCAAGAAAGATTGGAAGACTGGGGGAGAGGGTAGTATTTTTTATATTATTATTTATTATTTTTATAAATGCACAAAAGGTTGATTATGTTCCCAATACAATAGACGAGTAACATAAATGGAATGTTGACCTCCACATCTGATACAGAAAGAGAACTCTTTGTGCTTATGTGTCAGAAACATTGTCAAAGATCTGCTTGTCCTTTGAAAAAGTATTTCCTTGGAAAGCAGATAATGGGGGTGGGGGGGTTTCTTCTCATAGTTGCCGCTATTTGGACAGATAATGGAGTCCACAGTGGCTATTCTGCTGGACATGGCAAATTTTTACCTTTCCAGTTTACTCATTTGCACTGGTGATACAAAGAATCATAGAATCGGAAGGAACCTCCTGTGTCATCTACTTCTTCAATCCCCTTCAATTGCCTCCCTAGGCAACTTGTTCCATTGCTGCACACTTAGGAAAAGAACTGCTATTTAATCAAAATCCTCCTTTTGGATTTGTTTATTTACAGTCCAAGGTCAGAAGGGACCACCGGCTTATCAAGTCTGATTATATGTTGGTGATCTAGGAAGCCTCTGCATGATGATTAGCTACTGTTGCTAGAGTCTGTATTCAAATAACTCAGAAGAGATTTACTTTATGCCACTTCTGAGCAAATCAAAGAAAAACTCTGTTCAAACACATACAAAACCACACACACAGACTCTCTCCATAAGGTACTTCTGATGTGTAGCTTCTTTGCTTTGATAAAAGATGCTATTCAGTCTGGAAAGGTAAACATTTTAGATAAGAATAAAGTTGTTTATTTTTTTGGGGTGCTGATCAGTAGGACTAACTTTAGCAGAATTTGGAAGGTGCTCAACTCCTTTGGAAATCAGACCATTTATTTGACTACCTAAATGAAGGTGCCCACATATGAAACTTGCATTAACTTATCAACAGTATTCTAAAGTGATTCCTTCATTTTCTTTGGCCCTTCTGTGATGCTTAATACTTGCAAAGCCCAAGAATTTAAACCTTGGGAGACCATAGTAAGACAGGCCCTAAAAGCTCTATCTGATCATTTCTTAAAATCTGGTGCAAATGTCTTCATCCCTTCTCTCTTGCTGCTGCCCATGCCTGGAACTTCCTGCCTGGATACATTCGTTCTGCTCCCTCCCCTTTCAAATCCCTCCTGAAAACCAGCCTCTTCCATCAGGCTTTCCCTGGCTCATCATGAGTGAAATTGTGTCCTCCCTCACTCAGAAACTCTTCCCTGTAACTTAAGTGAAGCACGTGCACCTGCATTTTCTCAACCTTGTGAATGTATCCTTGTCTCTCCTGATGGTCACCTCTCCCTTGTCTCCCCCCTTCCTTGTCTCTCTTAGATTGTGGTAGGGACCTTTCTACAACTAGTGACTGTACAGTACCAGGTACACCGCTGGTGCTATATAGATAATAATAATAATGCACACACATCAGATGACAGAATACCATGTGTGTATTGCTGCTTCCATGTGTGGCAGAGAGATGAAATTACGCTCCCACTGGAAATATAAATTGTAGCCTATTCATTGTCTATTTATGAATAAATATCTAAAGCTGACGACGAGGTTAGCTGAATGAACTTGCTGCCATTGAGAAGTTTTTATTATTTATTTATTATTAAAATGTATATGTCGCCCCCTCCTGCTGCAAGCATCTCAGAGCAGCTAACAACATTTTAAAACACATAACTAAAATACAATTAAAACAACCTAAAACCCCCAGATTAAAATAACTCCTACCCTAACCCAACCCCCCGCACACTACCTGTCTCCCCCACCCCTACCCACTCCCTTCCCCGAAGGCCTGGACGAACAGCCAGGTTTTACAGGCCCGGCAGAAGGCCAGCAGACTCGGGACCAGTTGAGCTTCCTCCAGGAGGGACTTCCACAGCCACGGTGTGACCACCGAGAACACCCTCTCCATTGTGGCCCCCCGGCTAACCCGGGGAACCTCCAAGAAGGCGCCCCCGGCGGACCCCTACCCACTCCCTTCCCCGAAGGCCTGGACGNAAATAAATAAATAAATAAAAAATCATCTCACAACCTCCCCCAGGGGTTGCATATAGATGTTAAACAATAATGGAGACAAAATAGAACCTTGCAGTACGCCACAAGAGAGGTCCCAGGGGCTAGATGTTTCAGCCTCCAACACCACCTGCTGGTGCCTTCCTGAGAGGAATGAGCGGAACCATCCAAGGACCATCCCATCTACACACATACACACCCCAGGGACCACTATCATCTCAGCAATAACCCATGGTCCACTGTATCAAAAGCAGCTGAAAAATCTAACAGGACAAGTAGTATTGAATGCCCTGAATCCATCTCTCGGCAGAGGTCGTCCACCAAGGCTGCCAACGCAGTCTTGGTGCCATTCCCTGGGCGAAACCCCAATTGAAAAGGGTCTAGATAAAAGATGCCATCCAGGTGACCCTGGAGCTGCTGGGCCACAACCTGTTCAATAACCCTAAACCTTCCCTAAAAAGGGAAGGTTAGAGACTGGCCGGTGCATCAACGTCCAAAGATGGGTTCTTTAACAGGGGCCACACCACCGCCTCCTTGAGGCAGTCTGGCACCCTACCCTCCCAAAGGGTGGCATTGATCACCCCTGCCAGCACCGGCCCCAAGGTCTCCCTGGAGGGGCATGGATCTAATTTGCAAAAGGTGGCCCTAACAAACTCCAGGACACCCACAGCATCAGCTGTCGTCACTTCCTGAAACTGATCCCACAAAGATGGACCAGACGGGGCATCCATAACCCCAAGCTCTCCTTCCTCTGCATCAATTCCAGCTCCGAAATTGCGCTGAACCCGAGCGATCTTCTCTGAAAAGTAGGTGACAAACTCCTCACAGCGGGCCTGGGATATCTCCCCCTCCAGACGGACGGAGGCCAGACTGACCAGCCCTCTCACCACCCGGATGAGCTCCACTGGGCACGACTTTGCAGCAGCTATGAGGGTGGCAAAGAATTCCTTCTTTGCTGCCCTCACGGCCACAGCATAGGACCGCAAATGGGCCCGATGCTGTAGCCAATCGGATTGAATGCGAGAACGACACCAGCGTCACTCTAACCACCGTCCTTCCCGCTTCATACACCGCAGCTCCTCAGTAAACCAAGAAGCCCTGCAATGACGAAGCGGTGGCAACGGACGCCTCGGAGCCACCTGGTCGATGACCCCCTCCAGCAAGATGTTCCATGCTTGGATGAGATCATCAGCCGAGCAGCCACCAAGGTTCAACGACACTTGCCCCAGCACGTCTTGGAACTGTTGCGGTTCCATCAGCCTCCGGGGGTGGATCATTCTAATAGGTTCCACTCCTTTTCGGGGGCTATTGTGCGCTAGGAGTCTGGCCTGATCTGACCATGGCAAGGGCATAGAACTAACCTCCTTCACTACCGGATCACCTGCCTCAAGGCCAGAGCAGAATACCAGGTCTAACATATGCCCCGCCCCCTTGTGCATCGGGCCGTTGACCATTTGGAACATGCCCATGGTTGCCATGGCGGCCATGAACTCACATTCCACCCCTGCAAGGCCGGTGCCGGCATGGATGTTGAGATCCCGCTGGCGTGGATGTTGAGATCCCCCAGGACCAAGGCCCTCGGAGAGCGCAACACCACCTCCGACACCAGTTCCGCTAGAGCGGAGAGGGATGCCCCTGGGCAGGAAGGAACCCGGTACACCAACAACACCCCTGTTTTGTCCCTCGCCAAATCAAACACCACGTGGAGAGCCTCAATTCCTGGAGTCGACTGCACTGGATACCTCCTAGCAGTTCAGGACTCCTTAAAAACCATAGCTACACTGCCCCCTCCCTCTCAAATCGAGGCTGGTGCTGCACGGAGTACCCTGCCAGGACAAGGTCCGCCAAAATTGGGCTCGCCTCCCCGTCCAGCCAGGTCTCCATGAAGCACGCAAGGTCTGCGGCCCGATCCAGGATCACTGGTGCTTTGTTAGCCACAGACCTCACGTTCAACAGCAGCAGCTCCGAACAAAGGGACCTCAGATCTTGATCCATCCTCCCAACTGAAGGGGGGGGGGCAGGCTCTGGGAATATGTATCAAGCATCTTGGTTCTCGGGCCACCCATACCCTTTGCCCCCCACAACCATACCTCTCCCACCCCACAATTATTCCCACGGCTGCTTCACCCCCCTCCCTCCACTCTAGCTTGACCCCAACCGCTGGCTGCCCTGCCCAGACCCCAAGGGAACCCCTCCACCAATAAAACTGCCCCCCAATCCCCACCACCTGCTGCCACCAAGTGGTCCCCTCCAAGGTTTGCGCCTTCCCTCACACCAAGGTGTCCCACCTCAGAACCTCCCTAACCCAATTCCCCCTCTCCCTCACTGGGGTTGAGGTCCCAGTCCCAAAGGCCATCCCCCAACCACCCCACTGTTCCCCTTAATCTAATGGACTGGGGTTCGGTCCATAAACCAAGTCAAAAACTAAAATTACAATCATAATAATGAAAAAAGCTGCTCTTTCAAGGATTCCATTCCAGGCTGGATGTCCAAGTTGACACCAGCTGCTGCAACACGTCTGAGGGGCTTCTGGAGGGGTGTGTGTCTCCCTCTACCTCCTGGTCACCTAACGACCTGTGCCCTTTGGTCTCAGTCCTTGGGACCTAGGGCTCCTCTTGCAGGCAGCAGCTTTTTACCTGGGAGGGGTGGGAGGAGAGGAAGGCTCCAATCAGGGAGACAGGTGGCTTCAATGATGTCCTCCCCAGACTCCCCAAAATTAACACTTTTGATGTTAATTAGTTTAAATTAAATTGTGCAGATGAGTAATAGGGAATCATGGCAGTAAACAATAATGTACTACTGTCCTTAATACACACGGAACTAATTTTTGTAATTAAACTTTGGAGAAGCTACTATGACATAGCACTCATTTGACAGTACATTCATGTTTATACAGACAGCTGAGGCTAGAGCAAATTGAATGTAAAACTCCCATCCTGGAGTATTTTTTCTGGCATGATATTGTTGTGTAAAGGGATGACACTGAGCCAAGGTGCCTTATTGCATGCCAACATTTGCACCACTCTCACCATGACGATGTGATAGATGAGATGGTTCTTCTTGACCAGTTCACAAATGAAGCAGTGGAAAATCAGGGTGTCTATATGAAGAAGACCTTACAATTAACCTTTTTGCCAGCCTGGGTGATGGAAGATCATGGGATTGTAGTTAATGGGAGACTGCAAAAACCTATTATTTCATTAATTTTATTCAGTCCCATTGACAAGTGCAAAATTGTTCCCTATGCTTACTTTCCCAGTTCCACTGTTATCCACACAGCAATAG
Source organism: Sphenodon punctatus (assembly GCA_003113815.1). Lineage (NCBI taxonomy): Eukaryota > Metazoa > Chordata > Lepidosauria > Sphenodontia > Sphenodontidae > Sphenodon > Sphenodon punctatus. The sequence goes on along the minus strand of QEPC01000801.1, from coordinate 8,734,502 downwards.
GGACAATAGCAATGCCGGTTTTACTATACCAGACTGTTATAATTCCTTAACCCCAACCCCTTCCAGGGGACAGAAAAGAGTTCACTTTCAAAGCACATTCAGTTCCTAATCCCTTTGCATAAACTCTCAATAAGAATGCCAATGGTTGTAGTGGTTGTTGCTGTAACACACACATCTGTCTCCTGGGACCTTCTCTGTTTTTTGCTCAGTTTTTCTTGTTCCTTTTACCTGCTATCAGACTTTCATGTTAGGAAGCGGTTTTTATCTTTCCCCCTGATTGATTTTTGTGCTGAAAGTCAAATACTGAATTTGTGACACGACAATAAGTTCCATGGCAACAGACTGTGATATCATAAACACTGCATTATGAATTAATTGCAGGGGCAAGTTGGAAAAGCAGCTGCATTATAATGGGGTTAGCTCTTATTCCAATTGTGATCGCTAGTTACTGCAAAGGAAATGCAGGTAATTACTGGCAAAGTAAAGGACATCAGTGTTCTCTTTTCATTTACAAAAGTCTCTCTTTAAGGTTGCCATACATCACCATTATTTCACTATAAGCATGTTTCTCTTGACTGCAGAACTGCTATTGTAGAGTACTTCTGAAGGATTAGTTGTTTGCCCTTCAAATGTGTTTTAGTACAAAGAACTTCCTTTGAAAAGTATGTTATAGTTTTGACAGCAACAATTAAACCTTGCTTAGAGTAATAAAACTGAAGCAGTACTGTTTTCTGCTATTGTCACTGGTTTCGACTGTTGTGTAACTTGTAGTACTCAAATGCAGGCAAATAACCTGTTTCCACAGAATAGTAATTGTTTAAAAGTTTTCCCACAATGCTACATGAACAGTTAGGTACACTGATATATTATATTGGCCCTTTTTAAACAGGCTGCGGCAGAGGGAGTGGTCCGTAAACATGCCGCTGCAGAGGCAGGGAGGTGGGTGCACACAGACGCACACCGATCCTCCATGCACAGAGCAACCTGCAATGTCACCTGTTGCTCTTTGCGTGGGAGGTGGGTGCGGATACATGAGTTGCGGGAGCACGCACCCCTGCATTTACACGGGATGCTCCCCTGCATGGATGATGGGTGTCCATGCAGGGAGGACGTCTCCTGTAAAAAGGGCCATTGTTAGGCAAATTTGCATCCTAGGCCAAATCCTGCTTGTCTTATTTATACAAGTAGTCTCCAGTGGCAGCTCCCCCTGCAGGCCCCCCTCAAAACTCTGCAGGGGCCACCGGCGCTGAAACTGTTTTTCTTTAAAAAAACAAAACAAAAAAACGCTGCCGCTTATGACAGCTACAGCAGCCTCTGAGCTGCTGCAGAGGCTGCTGTATCTGTCACTGTGTTTTCTCCCTTCGGGGACCCACCCAGGAAATTCGGGCCAGTGCCCCCCCCAAAGCATTGCAGGGGCCACCGGTGCCGAAACTGTTTTTTCTTTAAAAAAACAAAACAAAAAAACGCTGCCGCTTATGACAGCTACAGCAGCCTCTGAGCTGCTGCAGAGGCTGCTGTAGCTGTCACTGTGTTTTCTCCCTTCGGGGACCCACCCATGCTGGGAGTGGGTCCCCGAAGGAACAAAAAGGGCTCAGTTGCTCAGCTGCCCAAAGCGTTTTCCTATGGAAAACGCGACTTGGGCGGCTGAACTCCTCCGTCCACAGCACGTATGGAACGTGCTGTGGAGGGACGGGCTAGCATTCTTCCCTGCGCCTGTCTCTTATACACATCTAGATGTGTATAAGAGACAGGCCGTGGGGCAAGCAGCCAGGTTTGGGGGGGCAGGAGTTGGTGGACGGGGGGGAGGGTGCGGCTATAGGGGTAGTTCTATGGTCCAAGGGCCCGCTCCCCGAGGGGACCGAGGTGCCTGAAGGAGGTGCAGGTTGCCATTCCTCCACTGGAGGTGAGGGAGGAGCTGGGTCCAAGGTCCACACATGGGGGGCGGCTGCTGCTGCTGCTGCTGAATGCGAGGTCCGTTGTGAACAAGGCCCCAATTGTCCAGGATTTAATCTTGGATGGGGCCGTGGACCTCGCATGTATTATGGAAACCTGGCTGGATGAGCTGGCCAGTCCAACTTTGGCCGATCTCATTCCAGCCGGGTATGTCGTGCAACATCAGCCCCACACGGATGGCTGGGGAGGTGGTGTAGCAATTATTTTTAAGAGAGGACTGGCCTGTTAGGAGGTATCCAGTCCAGGAGATTGTGGGTATCGAGGCCCTCCACGTGGTGTTCGATTTGGCTGGGGGCAAGCTAGGAGTGCTGCTGGTATAC
>QEPC01000801.1:8719949-8732039 GCA_003113815.1 Sphenodon punctatus | reverse complement strand
ATGTTAACCCTGGGAACTCCTTGCTGCTGTGTTTTGCCAGTGTTTTCTGTGTTTCCCTGTGTTTGGGGTTTATACATTATTCATTTTAAGCTTGATGTGCATTGTAGACTGTTTTCTTCCATCTGATGTTAACCCTGGGAACTCCTTGCTGCTGGGTTATGCCCTGGCTCCGCCTACCGTTGCCCTGGCTCCGCCCACCGGCTCGCTGGCCGGCCTTACTGCCCCTCCAAACTAAAATCCCACCAGCCGCCCCTGGTCGTCTCTTAAGTTTGTAGAACCAAATCAACAGCATAGTAAACTGGATTAGATGCTGCAGCATCCTGTGTAAGTAATTGTATATTTCTGAGAGAGAACTTTTAAAATACAGTCTCAAGTCATTAATTCACAGATTTTATTTGTAAAATTAGCTGGGACAGCCTGCTATTTTTTAAAGCTGGAATTACACCGGAAAGGTTTTGATGCTTTTAGGCATTATAATACAATATATTCTCAGAGGAGTCAATTTAAGAGTCTCATTTTTTTCTCCCCTAGAATGTTGGGTTGAAATGCACTAAAATAGAAACACTGGCAGAAAACTCAATGTTGTCTTGGTTTATTAATACTTCAGCTCCAATATTATTTCTTATTGTATGAGGGCTTACTGAATGTAGTTCAGAATATTGTGAGTTGAAAATAAGAGTTCAAATAATCAAATACACTTTTTGGGGGGGTAGGTAAAACATCTGAACGGAACTAATTATTGCAAGAAACTCAAGATTTTCACAAGAAACTTGAGAATCTCAAAAATACCCCCCAAATGATCTGTGCATGTGTAAAATGGCCAAGTGTGTGCAGAACAGCTTCTGGTGGCCATTTTGCACATGCGCAGACCAATTTTTTGTTGTTGCTATTTTAAGATTCTCAAGTTTCTTGCAAGAATCTCGAGATGAGAAAATCTCAGCAAGAAGCCCATTCTCAACGAATTTTTCGAGAAGGGTGAAATCTCATTTCAGCACTAATCTATACAGTACTCTGTCAATGGCCTACAATGTGAAATAGTTTCACACTTGCAGACATGAAATGTTATCATAACCCATCAAATTTCAGTGTAATTTTCATAGGGATACTTAGGACATGAAGCCGTGGTTCCCAAGCTTTTTAAGCCACACCCTGTTCCTCTTATCTGTGGTAGCTGAGTTCCTTCTCCCCACCAGGCACACACCTTTCTTCTTCTCTTTCTTCCCACCCTCCTGTTGCTTCCCTCCTCCCCTTTCCTCATTCTTTGACTCTCTCTTCCTCTTTCAACCCCATCATTTAGGCTATTTCCCCCTTGTTCAGTCAGAGTGGAACCAGGTGGCTGCCAGGGCCCTTCTGCTCTCTCCCCACAACGCTTTCTAAGCTTGCCCTCCCAGTTTGAGACCCACTTCTCTAAGGGACACTACTGCTGTCATTTAAACACATTTGCAAAACACTGAATTTCACAGGAACAAGAGAGAGACAAAAATAGCAAGGACTATATTGTGCACCATATATATGCAATTAAAGGTGGTTATTTCTCTTTATGTTAATTTGCAGATGTAAATCAGTTTCCAGCTGCATTTCTGTCTTACAAACTCAGTTCAATCAGGTGTATTGAAAATCATCATTTAACAAACCCAATGACTTATCAGTAAAGTGCTGATACAGCTTTCTAGGCCAGCTGTTGATAAATCTTCTACATAATTCACCAGCAGGGGCTGGAGGGGAAATGGGTGGGAGGACACAGTTGAGTGAGGGTAGGAAAAGCTGTGTCATGGAAGCACTGCCTGCCACCCACCCACCCACTGTGAAAGCGGTGCTAGGATTCCATGGATAAAACAGCAGGCAATTTCTGAAAAGCTTTGTTCAGAGAGAAAAATGTTTTTCCATTTTTGCAAAATAGCTATTCACGTTCTCTTGATTTGCTTATCATTTCCTGTGTTCTCCTCCTCCTCCTCCCTTCCCTCTTCACATAGTCTGGTCCTCTTTTTCCCTCTACGTATTTCCCTGCCTCTTGGCTCTTTGAACTTGCTCACTTTCCTGAACATGTTGCCCAGCTGCCTCATTTTCATTAGGACATTTTTCTCATGCTTGTGGGTGGCAGCTCCAATCCCAAAGGTTTCTCTGTCTTCCAAAATTGAGGCTGCTAGGCTGGGTTCTTTTCCTTATTTCCAACTTCTTTTTATAGGTATCTAGACTCTTCTTCACCTGGACAATTGTAAAAAGGCTTGGAGTAGGAGAGCTCATTATCCTGCAACTAGCCAACTCCGATTTGTTATCAGCAAATGCTCTGTGAAAGCACAGGTCCAAGGACCACAATTACAGAACTGCCAATGCTGTGGATCATGTTTAAGAAGTTTATCAGTTAAATTAGCATAGCCAGGTCCATGCTAATGTATCTTGTTATTCCATAGCCAGTCCTCATAGCAGTGCTTGATACCTATGTGATCCAACAGGCTTTCCCTACGGGTATTTTTCACCACCCACATTGAGGTAGATGTAGCGTATGCTTGGAGAAAGCTTGAGGCAAACTACATCATGATAAATGTCAATCACTTGTGTCTAGTGTAGACCAACCTTTTGAGTGCAATGGACATATCCCCAAGTCTGTCTAGAACTCAGGAACTATTGCATCTCTAATCGGTCTGTGCTTTTCCTCCACGCTGTGCCATAGGCCACTTGTATTATTACCAAGCATTCGCTCTGTTAATATGCTAATTTGCTCCTAAATACTGCAACTCTGAATTGTGTGCAACCGTTTAATAAAATTGTGGCTGTAGACACTGTTACCAAACCTAATGCTAAACACATGCAAATCTATTCCATGTTGAAACTGATGTCATCCTGGGTGTGAAACTGCATGGACAGATTGTTTATGCTGCTGTACATTTGCAGCTAGCTGGTAGAGTCCTCTCACCAGCTGTTTCCTGGATGATATGTCTTGCTGCAATCAACCTGGTAGTGGGATAGCAACTGCTATGACTGTGGTGGCAAAATCTGATTCCAAGGAGAATCCAGCTGTGAAAGAACCTTACCCACATGCAGTCCATCCTTTCCCCCTACCTGTTGGTTGCTCTTTATTCCACCTTGGTGTACACACGTGCTTATTATCATAAGCATGAAGAGGCGCAGGAATGAGCATGGAGAGGTGCAGGAATTTTTGATCTGTCACAAAAATCCAGGTCCCTATTTATTTATTTTAAATTTGTGTCCTGCGCTTCCTCAAAGGCTCAGGGTGGCTAGCATGTAAAAAATCCATAAAAACAAACCTTCCCACCGCCCCCCAGAAAACACCCAATACCACCGCCCCATATTCCATTCCAACCCCCTCACAACCCTACCCCAAACCACCCAGCAACTCCCCATCCCCATATCCTTGTCCTTCAAATGCCCTTACGAAGAGAAAGATCTTACACTGCGTCCGGAAGATGCTCAGGCTTGGACTCAACTGAACCTCTGGGGGAAGGGAGTTCCACAGCACCAGGGCAGCAACTGAACACACACCCCTGTGAGCCCTCACTGTATGAACAAAACTAACCGATGGTACCCATAGGGAGGCACTGCTGGCCAATTGCAGGGGCCACGAACAGGCGGTCTCAGATATGTGGGGCCCAGACTATTTAGGGCTTGGCCCTTGGATGTCAAAAAATTGTGGTAGTATGGCATAAGCAGCAATGTGCTAGCGGCAGTTACTTAAATCTTGTCTTGAGTTTTCAGATCCCACACTGTGGATGTTAACAGATGACAGTAGCCCAGAATAGCCAGGTGCAGCTCTGGGACCACAGGCCCATCTATTAAGTGCCCACCAGATGTTCACCATCCGCCTACCGCAGGGCAGTTACAGCATTGTCCTGGGGAAGGCCAATGATGCTGTGCAGGCCAATCTGGGGTACTGTGCTTTCCCGTAGCTGCCTCCTGCCTTTTGGGGTGGACTACGGTGTGCCCATATGGCCACCCCATCTATTGGGGTATGTGCAGCCTTGGTGCACATTCAGATCCTCCGGGACCACAGAATCCTGGGAGCAGCAGCTAGAGCAGTCCAGGGAGTGACTGCATCTTGGGGGGGTGGGGGGGAGTACCGCACTGGCCCTTTTGTTGGACTGCTGTGCTTATTGGGGAGGACTGGTGGCTGAATGGGGGCGCCATGGAGCGACCCCACGCTCCAGCCCTGTCTGTTTTCAACCTCTGTTGCATGCACAAACAGATGTAGAGACCAATATTTAAAACTGAACCAAGAAGCTAGTGTTATGTCTACTAGCACCCATTTACAGGATGTGACGTGTGCGAGAGAAGCAGAAGATGAGTGGGGAGAAATAAAGGAAAAAGAGAAACATTTGTATAAATACATTATTAAAGAACCAAAGCAAGACAATATATTATAAGCAAGCTTAATTCAACTTTATAGCTTATGCTTCAAACCTTGGGCAACTCTCATGCTTAAAGAGTAAAATTAAAACCTCACATAGGTCTTAGAGCGTGCAGCTTCAGACAGGAGTAGAAAATGAAATCAGCTGCCTGTGACTCATATTTAAGCGAGAGGAGACTGGAATGATACATGCATTTCCTTATTTTTATATTACTACAATAAACATAAACACGGGCCATACTTAGTAGACCGCTAGTCTCTCTCAGACACACAGTCTTTAGCTTCTGTGCATCCTGACAGGTGACTGGTTTTATGCAGGCTGGAGAATGATGTCTTACTCCCAACAAGACCTGAGCGGAGGGGGATGAAAAAACACAGACAAGGCAACCTTTCCCCCAAATTTGGCACATCCGTACAGATAAAAAGGGAGACATCTAAGTGGAGTATTATAGGTAAATTTATATTGCTGTACCTCAGTGGTTTCCAAAATTTGAGCCATAAATATAATTCTGTGACCTATATAGGAACAAAAAACTGCAAAATATATCCAATATCATCATGATTGCAACCCCATCCACAGATGGCACAACCTAGAGTTGCCAAATCGAAGTTTTTAAAAAGTAAGGAATGCTACAGAGATGAGGGATACTGAAATAACAGATGCTTATTGTGTTCCATGGAGCTGGGGTGTACAGAATAAATAAGGGAGGCCCATTAATTTCTATAGAACTGTGGGATTCTGAAGTAAAGTATGATCCCTTAAAATAAAGAACATCCAGTAACATAAAAGATATCTGGCAATCCTAGTGTTACCCTGAGATTCTCCTAGGAATTAGCTCCACCATGGGGTCAGGGATCCCTGTAGGAAAGCTTAGGTTTCCTCACCAAAAAGTCACAATAGACAATTATTATGCCTAAAATACTACAATTTATTGCCCTGCCACATTGGCTTACACACTACTATAAAAGCACTATGGAAGCATGCAAAAAAGGTTATTGATTACAAAATATATATTCTTGGGGAATATATCTCACCAAACAGATATCGCAGGTCCCAAAAAACATGTCCAGGGGCTGTGGGATCCTGCTGAGGAAGATAAGATGTTAAACTTGCTGCTATGCTGGAGACTTGATAGGAATTAAAGTAAAAATAAAAGATAGAAAAGATAAAGAAAAATAAAAAACAAAATTTGTTCAGAGGTTGAGGATCATAGAAGCTCCAAAAAGGAGGGGAAAGACAGAGAAACACTCGGGGGAACTCTGTCCATCCGACAGAGTTTAAAATGGAAAAGAAACAGACCTATCTAAGACCAATACACTGCTTCCCTAAAAGAAAAGAAAAGTCTGCACCTGGGGACAAAATCCTAAAGAAAAGTAAGAATTGCCCTTGAAAAATGGGAAAAGACATTTTTTTAAAATTAACTTTAGAGCAAAAAGAAAAATGGTTTGAAAAGAGTGAAGAATGAGAAAATGAAGTTTAAAATGACAATTAAAATGGCTTGAAGAAAATAAAATGGCTTAAAAAGAGTGAAAAATGAGAGAAATGAAGTTAAAATTGCAAATAAAATGCAACAATCAAAATAAAATTAAAGATGAGAAAAGATAGGGAAAAAGTAGCCTTAAAGAGCTTTAACAATGAAAAGTGACTTTAAAAATGAAAAATAAAAGACTTAGGAAAAAGTAGTAAAAGAAAAGATTAGAAAATTTAAAAAAGAGTTGGTACAGAAAGAACTAAGTCCCACATGGGTCTTGGCCCAGCACCATGTTGGTTAGCAAGCGTCTCCCTCTCCTTTTATGTCAACAACATCCTGCCACTCTATAGGATTTCGGAGAGTCTTGCAATATGGCTGCCATGTGTTCCTCCAATCGTAGGCAAACAGGTCAGGGGTCCATCAATCAAAATAATTTTTGTCTCTTGCCAAGTGATAACGCTAAAGAAAGATATTTTTTGTTTCCATGTCTCCACAGCCGTATCGTCTTCATAGTTATTTTGACTTTACCCCTTCTTACTTCTATGAACCAAGGCCCTGGTAACCTTTTACTGGTCCTGATCTTTGTCCCACTTCAATATAGTCTATTAGCTCAATAGAGCTCTATGAAACCCAATGGAGTCTATTAGCGTCACTGAAGTTTTATTAAATTCTATTAATTCTACATAATTTCATACAGGGCTTCTTTTTAGGAAGTGTTGTTGAAGAACAGATGCTATATCTGTCTTGGTTCTACTCACTTTAGAAAGAAATTTCTAGAGCAACAGTGATTTATAAGACTTTAAGTTTCTCATTAAGACACAATTCAAAAGAGCAATTACTCCTCTGAATAGTGTATTTAGGTATAATTTGAAGCCAAACTTTATGTTGAAATAAACTTTAGTTCACCAATTAAATACATTATTCTCAATGTCTTTATTCTCTAATTTCTTCCTTAGATTTCCTAATCTATTCAAAATTAATTTATTAAAATACCTTAAAACAATTTGGAATTTACATTGGGAAATATGCTAATTAATACTACTCCAACTGACAACCTTAAAAACCCTTATTTAGCTTAAAATTTAACCTATTTTAGTATTTGAGATATGACTGAAACAATAAAACACCTTTTCTGCAGGGTGACAGTGTTTCTCTATTATTAATATTACTGCTTCATTACATGTTTTTAAATCCTTTAATGTTAAGAGAAACTAATTTCTTCCAACCATGTTTACTGCATTCCAATCCTAATGAAGTCAAAATAAGTGTAAAGCTAATTGTACAGTATGACATAGGTCGTAGGAAAGGAATAGAACAGAAAACAAAATTGATTCCATGGCCTATTCTGAAACATGAACACTTTAAATCTATGATGGATTTTATCCATAATTAGGATGGAAACGTAAATCTCAGACCTGAGTAGACCCTATAAGGAATCACTCTCTCTCAGTTGGGCACCTCCTGGACCCCCCAGTTAATCCAGTATTGCTTTCAGCAAACAACATGGCTAAAAGATGTCACCTGTTTTAAAGGCTATGGCTTCTTTTGCCATACCATTGACCACTTAACACCCACTGCTTGGGGTCAAAGGGTGATTTCAGATGTTACGGGGCCCTTTGGCCCCGTACCGAAACCACCGGCTTTGTTCCTCGCCGGGGTCACCCCATAACGCCACAACAGACGTGCCGGGGGCATCCCGGCGGGGAAACTGGGACGGGACGGAGCCGCATGGCGCAACGTGCGGCCGCACGGCCCCGCCCCCTCCACGCACCCCGCCGCCCGCCCTCCGAGGAGACGGGCGGCGGGGCCATTGCGGCCGCTGCGTCTGGCCGTTTGTGCCTTGGCCCGGGATCCCGCCGGGGATCCCTGGCCGTGGCACGCGGCCAGACGTTACTTTTTTTTGGTCTCGGCCCGGGGTCCGTTTGACCACGCTTCCCGGGACCTTCCCCCGGCTAGCCCGGGAAGCGTGGTTCAAACAGACCCCATGTGGGGATTCACCATGGCGAACATCTGGCGCCCCGCAAACAGACGTTCGAGACACGGTGACCACAGGTGGGTATTCACCATGGTTCACCATGATCTCATAACGTCTGAAGACGCCCAAAGAACCCACCTATATATGTTAAAAGTAAATAGTTTAAAAGCACTGATAGAATTTAACATAGGAACCAAGAAAACAGGGTTTTCTGGACGTATGGCCAACAAATAGATAACAAAGAACATGTTTGTTAGTACAGAAATAGTGGCACCAAAAACTGACCTGTCTTTCAGAAAAATGGATTCAGTCTTTCAGCTGAAATGAGCTACTAAATTTAGGCCCAAATTTCCTAGCTACACTAGTGCAAGTCCACAAGGTCCTGAGCCACTATTTGGGAGATGCTGCTGTACCTACTTCCGTCTCGGAACTGTCGGTTGCATCCCATTTGCTGTGTTGGATTTGAACACAGACAGGTAAAGGCAGCACTGGGTCCAGGAAAGTGGCCTTGTGCAAAATGGCATTGTGGGCTCCCTCCTAGCATAAGAATGTTCATGAATGTTGGGGGTTCCCAACTAAATCAGCACAAGTCCTGGGCCCATATTTTATGCTATGGCTTCTCTCAGTCATGTTGTCATTTCAAGTTTATTCATATATCTCATGTATTGAGGCACCCTCCATTGTCCCGCCCACCTCCCTAACAAGGGCTGAAACTCAATTTTCTCAGTTCTCACTGCGAATCATAGTTCTTGACTTATCTTTAGTGAGAATCGATAATCAAGAAAAAAAAATCAGTTCTCAACACTTTCTCGGTCGAGAATCTTCTCAGTGTACTATTATTACCATAAACTGATTTACCGCTTACTGTTTCACATTCATCCCGGTAAATTTTCCAAAATGGCAGCGACACTGCTGGTGCCATCTTGGCAGAGGGCTGCGCATCCACACTACAGCTGTGGTGGCCATTTTGCGCATGTGCATTACCGGGACAAACACGGTACACACTAAGCATAGAGATCGGACTCTATGCAAAATTTTTGGGGGGGTTTTGTTTGTTTCAGCTCTCCTGTGCCTCGGTTCTGGTTTCAGATCCATCAGTTTTGATTATTTTTCCCATTGAAGTCAATGGGAAATTTTCCTGTTAACTTCAATGGGAAAAAGAACTGTCCAAAACACAGGGAGCTGACTGAAACCACCACCACCCCGGCATCCCCACCACTCCACTCCCGGTCTCGGAGGGTGGAGGTAAAGATCCATTACCCCTAAAAACTCCACCTGACGCTGCCAGTGCCATTTTGGATTAGGGTTGCACAGGCACAGAATGGCCTTGGTGGTCATTTTGCACATGTGCGCTGCCCAAATGGCAATGTTCTCTTCATTCTCTGGACCAGCAGTGGACTGCTGGACCAGGAAGAAGGGGAGATGGCCTGGCTGTCCGGCTGGTTCTTCCCACTGAAGTCATAGATCTGAAAATTGGGAACCGAGACAGGCTCAATTTTCAGATCCATTGGTTTTAACCGAAACTGCCATTATCGAGATGTTTCGGTTAAAACCAAAACTGAAAGTCCCACGCCCAGTAAGCAGTAAATGGTAAATCAGTATACAGTACACAGTAGATAACGGTAAATGGTAAATTGAAAAAACTTCTCAACCAAGATCTTGAACGATTACTGAGATTGTCCCAAGATCTCGGTATTGATTCTCGTGAGATTTTAACGAGGAAAAAATTGATTATAATTTCAGGCCTATCCTTAATACATGGGATTATGTGTGGCCTCATAGTCTGCATATACCTGGATTTTGCCATGGGTAAAGGCAAAATTGTAGCAATATTCCACCACTTGTACAGTTTTGTCTGGGTTTGGGGCAATGTACCTCTTTCTAATATGCTGTAGGCTCAGGGATGTACTGCACTGCATGCAGACAGTACAGGGATGGAAGCAGGATGGACAAGAAGGTTGCTATTGCTACTGTTCAAAGGGTGATATTCTCTCTGATCATCACAGTGAATATGCCAGAATTCTGCACTCCCTACAGGCCCAGACCTCCCTTTGACATCAATGGAAAATCCATGTGCATGTTGTGATGGCAGACTATGACCATGCAGAGTTCAGAGAAAGTTAATTGCCAAATGTCAAGGCCCTTATCTGCCCATTAGTGCTTCCTTTGTACTTTACAGTAATGTGTCTCTCAATATTTTTTTTCCTTTATAGGTTTTAAATGGCAAAAACACTATTTTGGTTACAGTACAGATGATTTGAGGTACATACTAAAGAGATAAGAGCAAGCGATTTAATAGACGAAATCTGCTTAGTACTCTGTAATTATGTCAGAAATGGTAATCACTAATTTCAGATAAAATTAACCATGGTTCATTGGAAAAGGAATTTGCACAATCTCTTGAACATGCAATCATAATTATTTTAAGCACTCATTTCTCAGATTTACATAGTGAGCAATAGTTGCTGGAAATACAGCCCAAAAGCACTTTTGATTTTTCTGAAGGGTATTAATTTCATTTGCGACTGTTGCTAAATTCTAAGTATCAGAGCTGCGGACAGGTAGATAATGTTAGCAAATTGCTTTTCAATTTTTTTCTGCCCTACAAAATGTATTCTCTCTCAAGGTTGGCTTTATTTTAGACTTCCAATTACTGAAGAGGTAACCAATTAGTCTGGCACCTTGCTAGATGAACTTCTGAAGCAGCTCTGTGAGCAGCTCCTGGATGATTTTTGATGGCACCAACAGCTGGAGTCCAAAGCACAGATGCTTCACATGAAAAGTGCAACTGACAGAGGAGGGATTGAATCAGCCTTCTTAATCTAAACTGAGATGCTGAGTTCAAAACATGAGAAAGGTCATTGCTTCATCTTCGTTTGCAAATGACAGGCCAAAATTACTGTATCGGTATGCCACCATTAGGGTCACACAGGACACCAATATGAAAAGGACAGTATGCCCTAGACATGTTCAAGAGGGTTGAGAAATTAGAGCGGGATAAGATTGTCAGGTTTTTGTCCCTCACAAATCTTTGCTACTGCAATTGAAACCCAAAATAATGGCCTTTCATTTTGTAAAAATAAAAATACAAATTCTCTTTATTCTGAAACATGCCTGTGTATTCTGGCCTGAAAGGAGCCTATTTTATGACTTTTTATTTTATGCGGGTTCAGTTACTCCTGAGACTTGCAAAGTCAGGGTTCACGTGCTGCACACCAGCACAGCCAACACCTCTACCTGGAAGAGATTTATGTCCACTGGGAATTCGAAGCAGTGGAAAGCCATGTGCTTGTTAGTAGGCTGAACAGAACAACATACCATCCCACAACTCTATATGGGGCAGGAGAAGGGTGGAGAGGAGCTGTGGAAGAAGAACTCAGACTAGCTCAGCAGTAGAACACTGTGGGGAAATAGGATCTGCACATGTGAGCTCTATGCACTACAGTCTGATTTCCGGTTCAATCTGTTCTCACCCCTGCAAGGTCAAAGACCATGTGAGAATGTCAAGTTTAGAACTACAATAACCTTTCCTAAAGGAGTGGGAAAAAGGATAAGTTCAACGGCCTCTTTTTACTAAAATTACAGTATAAAAACAACCTTTGCCTACTCCAGGAACCTATTTCACCCTGATCATTGGAGAGGGAAAACTGAGGGTAGGATTAGGATTGAGGTTTTGCCCTCAGCAATTGTGGGCAGCATGTTTCCTTTCCTCCTCCAATTTTGGTCAGGGTTACCACTTCTCACAGTTTGACTCTGAAACTCCCATGGGCCAAAATGGAAGCCTTGAGGCCAGTCTGTGAGAAGTTGCAACCCTAGTCTCAGGAATCGCCGCCGCAGCTGGAGTAAACAACAGCGCGGCGGCAAACAGGCATGGCAGCGGCAGAGGGCCACACCCCCAGGAAGCGAGGAAGAGCAGCCAAAAGCAGTCTCAAGAGGACTGGCCATGCCCCCAGAGCTAGCACCGCCCCCAGTGCGCACAGAACAACGTGGGGATGTAGATAGCCCCTGTATAGCAGGGAGGGGCCAGGAAAAGCACCAACCTGGGGAACAATTAAGAGAATTACGCCGCTCAGCACGTCTGAAAGGAAAAGGGGGCGGGGCTTCCCCTATTTAGGGCCAGGAAGGAGTCTCACACACTGCCGGTGATCAGCAGTGCTGTGAGACTGGCCCCTGAGCGTTGTGGTGGAGTGTGGAGGGCTTGTGGAAAAGCTAAGTAGTGACTCTGTGTTATTGTGGGTGTGCGAGAGTGAGTGTGAGAGTGAATACGAGTGAGTGAGTGA
>QEPC01000801.1:8692539-8714586 GCA_003113815.1 Sphenodon punctatus | reverse complement strand
TCCTGCCTACCCTTGGGCCCTACCCCTCCTCTCCCCCACGGGCAAACACCCCCTTGGACCCTAGCACGGCGAGACTGGGTGAGGGAAGCAAGGGTGTGTGGGTGTGGTTTCAAGTGTTGGTGTGTGAAAGGGCTTCACACAGGGCGTGGCGGTACCGGAACCCCCGTGATGAAAAGGCCCATATCCCTTTAGGGAGTTTTCGGCCACCTTACAACCTGAGGGGAAGCTTTCCAGTGTGGTGGAGCCCTTGGGAGCGTGAAGGTGTGAGTGAAGGGAGGGTGAGTGCGCTAGGTCCCTGGGGAAAAAAACCCTTCTTCCTACCCCTCCATAACACCTAGTTGTGTGTCCTAATTAAGCTCAGTAATGAAGCACAATCTTAAAAGACTTCATCTTTGAACCGTGTGGCTTTTTTATACTTCCTCATCCACCCATGGTCCAGCCTGATCCTCGTGCCCAGCCACTTTCCCCTGTTTTGCCTGCTTATATCCCCACTCCCAGTTCTGGTCCTCACTGCACCATTTCCCCTCAGGCAAGCAGGCAAGCCAAGCCAGCTATTGCTTTTAGCCCCACAATGCAAGCCCTACCATGGGGAACCCTTACAATATTGTCAGGGAACAATCTCTCAGAGGGTGTTAACAGATGAGACAGTAGCCCACAATAGCCCATATCAGATGGGTAGTTACCTGGCCATCTATTACGTGGCCACCAGATGTTCATCTGCAGCTGCCATCCCCCACTCGCCCACCCTGCAGCCCCCAGTAATGGCATCATCCCAGTGGAGAATGCTGGCTAAGGTGGGCAAATGCATGCCCACATGGCCACCTCCCGTTTGGTAGGGTGTGTACAGCCTCCACACGCATCCAGGTCTGCCAGGACCGTAGAGTCCTGGGTGGAACACCTAGAGCAGTCTGGAGAGTACTCCCCCTGCTCTCACACACACTGAGAGCCAGTGCGGTGTAGTGACTAAGTGTGCAGTACCTGGACTGGAAGGTAGGGGGAGAAGCCAGTTCAAGTCTTGCCTTAACCAGAAACATGCTGGGTGGCCTTGGTCCAGTCACAATGGGCATTTTTACACACACCTTAACGTTCCGGATTTTTCAGTGTTCTGGGTTTACAAGTCTACAAGCAAGTTCCAGATGTATTTCTCTCTCTCTCTCTCTCTGTCACACACACACACTGCCCTGAGGCAGCCTAAAGTAGCCACAGCTGTAGACATGACGGGCTGCCATGGAAACCAAGTGACCACAGCTGCCTGGAGCAAAGCAGTTTACCAGGAGAACCTTTTACACACAAAAGTTCTGGGAGAANAGGCTTAAACAAAGGCAGACCTCCTGGAGGAGGGAGTTCCATAACAAAGGTGTGACACATGAGAAGGCCTTCCTCATAGTTGAGAGACGGTGAAAAACTGGAATTTCCAGGAAGGTACGCCCAGTCGATCGCAGAGGTCATGAAGGGACATGGGGAGCTAGGCAGTCCCTCAGATAGATGGGGCCTAGGCTGTTTAGGGCTTTAAAGGTCATCACCAGCACCTTGAATTGGGCTCAGAAGAGTATCAGCAGCCAGTGCAGTGAACAAAGCACTGGTGGTATGTGCTTGCGGTGACACTTCCCCGTAAGGAGGCGAGCTGACCCATTCTGCAGCAGCTGCAGTCTCCAAATTGTCAGCAAGGGTTGCCCCATGTAGAGTGCATTACAGTAGTCTAGCCTCGAGGTGATGAAAGCATGGACAACAGTGGCCAAATCAGAGTCTGAAAGAAAAGGCCGCAGCTTCCCCACCAGATGGAGTTGGTGAAAAACACTCCTGTCCACCACCGCGACCATGCAATCCAGGTGCAGCAAAGGATCCAGAAGCACTCCTGATCAACCAGAGGGGGCTGGACCCCATCAATGAGGCATTTCAATCCCCTCCAGGGTACAAGACCGGCCAACTATCATCACCATAGTTTTGTCAGGATTCCGTTTCAGTCGACTCGCCTTCAGCCAGTCTCCCACGGCAGCCAGGCAACGGGAAAGCACCGAGACAGCCAGACCTGGGTTGGATGAAAAAGAGAGGTACAGCTAGGTGTTAGCATACTGATTGGACTGCAACCCAAATCTCTGAATGACCTTGCCCAGCGACTACATATACATGTTGAACAAGGGGGTGGGGGACAGAATGGAACCCTGCAGGGCCCCACAAGGAAGATCCTGAGCAGGGGCGTAGCTAGTTTGGGATGGGCCCAGGGACAAGAAATGTCTGTGGCCCCCAACACTTTTTTCCTGCTGGTGGTGAAGCTGCTGGCTGGCCTAGGGGAGCCTCCCAGCTTGGCTGGCCTAGTGGTGCTGAGCTGCTGGTGCTTGGGACTTACTTGCTCTCTACAGAGTCTGCGGTGTACTGCTGGTGGCCTGCTGCTGGGCCCATTCATCTTCTGGGCTGGCGGTGAGCTGGTCCCATGGGGCACTCTATTCCTCACGGCTCGCTGCCCGCACGCTGGGTCCAAGCACAGCCAGCAGCAGCAGTGCCATTGCTGCCTCGGCCCACCCAACCAGCCCTGGAGGCCTGGGGCTGGTCAGGCGGGCGGGGGCTGGCTGGGCCGGCTCAATGTGGGGAGCGCTGGAGCGGGAAAGTGCCTGGCAGCGGTTCCACTCAGTTATTGAGTGGAGCCGCTGCCGGGAACCTTCCTGCTCAGGCTGGATCTCCCTTGAGCCAGCCCTGGCCGGACTGGGTCTGGGTTGATGGGGAGGACTTCTCCTCCGCAACGCAGCACCAAGGGGGCAAGCCAAGCCGCGAGGCTTGTGTGTGAGACCTGGCCTGATGCAGACTGCTGCATGGGGCCCCTCTGTGCCCGCAGTTGCAACATTGTGTCAGACACAATGTTGCAACCGGAGGCAGGGATGGGGAGGGGACCCACGTAGCAGTCAGAAGGGCCCCCAGCCAGCTCAGGTGGCAATTTAAAAAAGAAAAAAAAGGGGGGGGAAGGGTGGCTTAGCTACCTTGGATATTGGGCCCCCAGCCAGTACGGCCCCCGGGACAAATTTCCCTGTTTGTCCAATGGTAGCTACACCCCTGCAGGGGCATGGGGTGGCATGTGCCCTCCCCCCCTCCCCGATTCTTGGTAGCCCTATAGAACGCTACAGAACCCCTACCCAGCCCCCAGTCCTGTGCCCCCCCAATCGACAGTTACCAGTCACCTATGAAGAAGAGGCAAGGATCTGCCCCCACGTCTGTGCCTACCACTGCTAAGAGGACTGATATATGTTTCTACAGGCATCTTAACTTTAAATTTAAATCCTGCAGTTTTTAGGATTGGGAAAAATCCCAGCTAAAAATGCCCCCCTCCCTGACCTCATACTGAACACTGTAGTCTAGTCTTGTTTGAAGAACGGGAAGCACTGACATCAGCTCCACTAACTTCTCTCTTTACTTTTATAGGCCTTGGTGAATCCACATTGGAAATCTCCATTGCATAGTGAATTATAATCAGTATTTGGACAGCTGTTCTTTACTCTCTGCTATGGAGAGAGAGAAAAATTCTGGGGATAACAAAACTAATAAAGGGGGAGGGGGGATTCTTTCCCCCCAGTAAGTAAAGAGCTAGCAATTTACATCACTGTGCACCACTGCAAAATCACACACCCCTAAATATGTATTTGTACAGGTAACTAGGCTACAATCCTCTGATCACTTATGGGAAGCATTTCACTTGTGTGAAAAAGTGCCTTTGTTTTTATCAAATTACTTGTGTGCATGAAGTTGCTCATGTGTGCAAGTGTCTGTTAAATCAGCATGTTGTTTTCCTGCCTCTTCCTAATATTTATCAACCAGCAGGTCTCATGTGTTTCATGGGAGGCAAAATTAACAAAAGAGCTTCCTTCCAAAAACAAAATGTAAAGGAATTCATTCTCTCCCCCAGCACGTAGTAAAAAACCAGCAGGGTGCTCTTCCCTTTTGCTTTTCAGCTTCCGCCTTATTAGAGCAATATTTAGTGCCACTCTAGTTAAGGGCTGTGTGCTGTTTCCATAATTAATTCCATTTTTCAGAAGTGCATGGCTCAGCTACTTCGGTTTTTCATTGTGAATGGAAGCAGCTTGCATGAGATCAGACTGCACGTGGTCTCTTTTTTCCACCTTTAAAATATGACAATCAATCTATCCATTAATTCATTGTTTTATTGGTTAGAAATTGTATTACATTCCAGCCCCACCTAGACCCTGACTCAGAAAATACTTAAGCTGACTTGGGTGCCATATGTACGTGCTTTCAGAATGCTCCAAGCTGCTAACTATAATTTAACAATTGAAAGCAAAATATGGATTCAGTCCTGCCACTTAATGGAATAATTTGTGTGTGTGTGTAAAGGTAAGCATGTGCATAAATGCTTAAAGGACTAGAGGAGGGGGGTGTAAAGGCAAACCCATGTCTTTAGCAGAATGTTTGATACCTTCATACTAACCATGCAAGCATATTTTAACAGTCCAGTCGGATACTCCACCCCATCCCATTCCTCGCCCGTGTATCTTGAAACTTAGGGAACATGCTTTTTGTCCCATTATTAGGGATCTGTCCAGATACATGAAGGTCTAGATCCTTCCTTATTCTGGACATGCTGTATGTTCCCAACCATTTTCACAGGGAATATAAAGCACATCCGTTCAGCTGCACGTCTGGAATAAGGATAAGTGCAGATTAGAGAGCAGTGTGAAATCCAGGGAAGTTGGGGAATCGTGTGAAATTGTGGTGTAGGCCCCTTTCTAACACATTAGGAAAAGGGGAAATTTACCGTAATTCATTCTTGATGCTCGACTAAACACAACATCCCCTTCTGAGCCTGGAGCTCTCTGCAGTGCATCCCCTAACCCTGTAGGTCTGTATGTTACACATATGTTATTATTTCTATCCATGAACCTCACATGTTGGGGGCCCCCTCCAAAATTGCTTCAGGCCTTCCATAGACTAGGGGTGAAAATAAACGAGACAATACCCCACATTAGCACCCACCAGGTAGGTATTCACCTGCCCTGCCTGCACCACTCACAGCATCATTCAACAACATCATCAGCCCACCACATGGGCCAGTGTGTGGTAATGTGTCCCCACATTGCCACGTCTCAGTTATTAGGTCTGTCCGCAGCCTTGCCCACTTCCAGGTCCACCAGCACGATAGAGACATGCCTAGTGCAACTGCTAGAGGAGATATGCTCTCTCAGCTGACAAGAGGCTGCAAAAGAAGAGAGCAAGTGTGAGAGAGCTCTGATGGAAAAGGGGGGGGGGTGTCACGGCCAGTGAAGAAGCCTTCTCTGGCTGTGACCCCCCTTTCCATGAGAAGCAGTGCTCGCGTGCTCGGGTGGCTGCAAGAAGGGAAAGTCCTTCCTGCATTCCCTGCTCTCTCCTCTTGCAGCCGCACTTGACAGCTGATCGCTCTCTTGCAGCCACCTGAGCATCAAGCAGCTGCAAGAGGATAGAGTGGAGTGCAGGAAGGACCATCTCCTCTTGCAACTTTCCAAGCATGCGAGCGAGCACTATTTCTGATGGAAAGGAGGGGTCACAGTCAGGGAAGAAGCCTTCTCTGGCTGTGACCCCACCCCTTTCCATCAGAGCTATGGTTGGTGAGAGGGATTTAAAATGCTGAGTGGCAGCCATCACCAGCACATGAAATACAGGCAGGGGACTGCCCAGTTACTAGCTCTACATGCTAAAAAACATGAATGAGTGGGTGCTGAATGGACCAAACACAGTAGGGATGGGCGAACGCGGTTCGGTAGTTCGGTCCGAACTCGGCCTGTTCGGACAACCGAAAACGAACCCGAACGCACCGAACACCGAAATAGCGAACACACCGAACGGAACCGAACACCGAACTACGAAATGGCCGAACACACCGAACGGAACCGAACACCGAACTACGAAATGGCCGAACAGTTCGTTCAATTCGAATCGCGTTCGGTTGTGTTCGGGTGGCTAAAACATGGTCTTCTGTCAGGTCACTGGAAGGCCAAATGTAGCAGGGAGGGGGAAGTCATTTGACTCAGCTAGGAGCAGACTTCCAGGCACCAGGGGTGGAGGGTGGAGAGTGGCTTGGAGTAGCAGCCAGCCTGATGAATCACCATCTCTTTTCGCCTCAGACCACTGGCTTGGCAGTCTATGATTGGCCACGGGCTAGGCTGCACGGAGCCAATGGGGCTGATTTGAGGCGGGCGCAGCAAGAAACAAAACTGTCTGCCTCCCCCCTTCCCAATACCTTCTGAGCTAGTCACTGTTCCTGAGCAGCAGGCGTTTCAGAAGGCTCCCTCACCCAGCATTTTCCAGCTCCCCAATCCATTGCCATCCTCCTCCTATTTCACCCATCCAACCCATCTACCCCCATATTCTCATTTATTTACATTAGCTTTGATAGATTTAGTTGTTATTTTTTGTTTTTATCCCTCCCTGTGTTCAATCTTCAATCTTCCTCCTTCCCTCCCCCCTCCATTGAATATTCCCTCCCCATTCCCTTCCCCTGTTTTTTTGATTCATTAGAGTAGTAGTATATATTATTAATTTATAGATTGATTTAGGTTTCATTTCAGTTTTGTACCCCTCCTTGTCTTGTTTGTGATTGCCCCCCTAACCCCCATCCCATATATTCAATTCATAGGTAGATAGATAGGATTAGGTCGATACATTTTTGTTTGAGTAGTTTAGTTTAAGGTTTACTGATAGAGTGAGTTTACTGTTTTCTGTGATTCAGCTTTAGGGTTTGTTGGAGTTATTCATAGCATTTAGAATACATTTATTAGTTAGGTAGTTAGTTAGTTATTAGTGTAGATATAGAGATATAAATATTTGATAAAAAAATTCAATAAAATTTTTTTAAAAAATTATATATTAAAAAACATTGTTTTTTTCGGGCCGAACGGCCGAACGCGAACGCGCGAACCACCCGAACACCGAACGACCGAACACGAACGCACAACCCGATGGCGAACGAACCGAACGGCTGAACACGAACGTACGACCTGCCCGAACAACTGAACACGAACGGCCGAACACGAACGGCCGGACCGAACGGGCGAACACGAACACACGAACCGAACGTGGCCGAACCGAACGGCCGAACGCGAACACACGAACCGATCGCGGCTGAACCGAACGGCCGAACACGAACCGCGATCTGTTCGCCCATGCCTAAAACACAGACTCCAGTGAGCTATTGTTTCATTTGAAAACACGTTAGGGCTCCCCAAATTTGAGACTGTGGGCTTTAATGCCAGTGCTTCTCACATTCATGTTGTCATTTCAAGTTTATATATGGACAGCATGTGTTGGGGGCCCCAACACATAGGTCTGTGTCCGATCACACAATCTGCACTTGTACGGATGCATCTCTGCTAGATAAGTTTGTCCTAAACTAGCCTTATATGCTCTAATTCTGAAAGTACTTATGAAGATATATCCCATCCATTTCAATGGGCCCACATACACTAACATATATGTAGGATGCAACTACGGTTACCCTACGATGTCTTATGGGTGGCCATCCAGTGTTTGAAGTTGAAAAGGACAGTGATTTACTTGTGTGGTTCCTAGAAAGGAGTACTACATACAAAGGTGTTAGCTGTCCAAGTTTAACTAACTTGTGTCTTCTCTTCAGTACACTTTCCTCAGTTATGTTAGGAAAAGTGGATGGAGACAAACTTTGCTGAAACACTGGAGAGCATATATAATTTTCAGTATTTTTAAAACAAAGTTATCTCCTTACCGTATCATGCAACGTAATGTAGTTTGCACGTTTCTAGCAGAGATGCATCCACACAAGTGTAAGACCCTGCTTCACCCTGCTAAGCCCCCATTTCAACCTGTCAGGGCCCTGCTGCATTGAAGCATTACCAGTTTTTACTCTAGCTACTTGCAAATAATTGCTCTGCATTGTTGCCCACAAAACTGGCAGGCATACTGATTCAGGTAGCAAACACATAAAAGAGATGCATGTTTGTGAGCTGAACCCATGGCTAGTGTAATGTCTGATAACACCAAAAGTGAGGACAGAGGTAAGGGTCAGGGGAGGTCCCCATTCCCCTGGCCCACTCTGCTCCTGTGCCTGTAGA
This sequence comes from Sphenodon punctatus, assembly GCA_003113815.1. Taxonomy (NCBI): domain Eukaryota; kingdom Metazoa; phylum Chordata; class Lepidosauria; order Sphenodontia; family Sphenodontidae; genus Sphenodon; species Sphenodon punctatus. The sequence goes on along the minus strand of QEPC01000801.1, from coordinate 8,706,523 downwards.
TTCCTTGTGTCAAACCTGAGTCTGCAGACAGCTTATACATTGCTTCTTAGCAGTGGTAGGAGAGAAGAGGACTAAAATCTTGGCAGGAGAGACTGAGCTGTGCCCAACCCCCCTTAGTGACATATCTTGGGATAGTGCTGGCCAGCACAGCAACTGCAAGATTGCAATGTATACTTTTACACACTTGGGTAAGTCCTTGCAGGACTGAGCTCTAAATATGGATTAAGGAACTCAGATTTGTATGTACTATAAATTAAATATGTCTCCCCAATTTGGCAACTTCAAAAACTACATTTCCCCAAATCCATGGCCAATTTTCTTTTTAAAAATTGACTTTAATATTATTATTATTAAACATTTATAAAGCGCCAGTAACAACCTGGCGCTGTACAGAACATATAATCAGCTGCGGTCCCTACCTGTGGCTTACAATCTAAAAGACAAGGAGGGGGAGACAAGGAGAGGGGACAGCGGGAGAGACATGGGAGAAGACAAACAAACATTCAGGCGGATGCGAAGTCTCAGGCGCGTGTACTTGGCTTGGTTACAAGGTGGTCGGTAGCAGCAGTCAGCAGAGGAGGGCCGACAGTAAGAGCAAGGGGAAAGACTAGAGGGCATTGGGAAAGGCAGCATGGAAAAGGTGGGTCTTGAGGAGGGATTTGAAGGAGCGGAGGGAGGAGGCGAGGCGGACGTCGGCAGGGAGGGAGTTCCAGGCATGCGGGGCAGCGAGGGAGAAGGGACGAAGGCGGTTGGGCGAGCAGGAGAAGCGAGGGAGAGCGAGGGAGGGGACAGCGGAAGAGCGGAGAGCGCGCGCAGGAGCGCGTAGGGCGATTAGGTCCGAGAGGTAAGGGGGAGCTTGGTCATGGAGCGATTTGAACGTGAAAACCAGGAGTTTGAACAGGATACGTTCCGGAAGGGGGAGCCAGTGAAGGGAGAGGAGGAGAGGCGTCACATGGTCGAAGCGACGGGCAGAGTGAATGACCTTGGCGGCAGAGTTTTGGATCGCCACAAGGGGGGACAGGTGCCTGCCAAAAGTTACAGTAGATGGCTGTGGCAGAGCAGAGAACTGAACCTATATCTTGAGAGCCAGTTCAGTGATTCAACTGAAAAACCATCTTTCCTTCAAGGTCTAAGCAGCACATTGAGCCACCTTTTCCCCTGCATTGCAAATCCCTAGTCCAGGGCTCATCAGGAATGCAGGAGCCTATTGGGGTAGGTCTGACCTGGTTGTCAGGGGGTAGCACCAAATGGTGAAGGCTGCCACCCTGACAGCGTGCCCACCTTGCCCAAGAAGCGTGCCAGTCCTGCACACACAGGGTGATTTTACATGAGAGTGGAGGCCTGTGGAGCCCGGGGTCACTCCATGGCCTCTTCTGCAGCCACTGCCTGCAGGCTTCATGCAGGACCACACTAAATGGGCAGGTGTTGCTCCCTGCCATGGTCCGCCCACACTCCCCCCACCCCCATCAGAGAGTTGTGATTACATCTTGGGTGCCCTAGGCTGCTGGCTGCAACTCTATGGTGCTGAACACATGCACCCCAACCACTGGGGGCATGGGGCAGTCACGTGGGTGCCCTGTGGGCCCTCCAACACACTGGAGGCAGCCCTGGGGCAGCATGTTGCCCCAGATTTGCCTGGAGTTGCCCCCATGGTGTGCTCCACATTTTCAGCAATGCTGCTGTGTGGAGCTGACCTGAGGGAGTCATGGGGCAAACATCTGGCGGCCCCATGACACACAAGCAAGAGAATCTGGGACTAATGGGGGGCAAAAGTGGGTCAATGTCTCATGTGTTCACACCTATAGTCATGCAGGATGCATTCCTTTACCATTAAAAATCAATGGCAAAACTCCCATTGACTTTAATGGTGGTGGATGTGTTAGACTGTAGATTCTCCAAGGCTTTCCTGGAGTACCACAATCCCATCTCCTTGGTCACTTTTGGATATACCACACAGACGCAGTCAATTTAGTCTCAATACAAGGTTTTATTGTTATCAAACTGGTTGGTCAGCAGTAGTTCCCTATCCTATCCTATCTAAGTAAAGTTATTTCTCACCCAGAGTTTTGGTCTTGCATCTGCAGACAGCTGCTGGCCAGACCAGCTACCATTGGTATGCAGGCTTCTTCTTGCTTCTCCTCTCCAGTCAGGGAGCTGCTCCGCTCCTGTTTTGGTACTACTCCCTTTTATCAGGATTTTCCCCTTAGTCATGCAGTTAGGGCTTGGTTTGGCCCTCCTTCTTCCAACTTTTCCATTTGTTCCAACTTTCCCATTTGATCACACCATCTGCCCTTGTTATTGTTATTTATTTATTGTTATTGCAGAACTTGCTGAGGTGCATTTTAGGGTGTTTTGCAAAGTTCGTGTTTACAAGATAGCCATGTCCTGATATGCTGCTGATTCTGAGGCCCAATTTCTTTTGCTCAAGGCACTTCCCTGTCAGGTTGCAATGGCCTTGCTCTGGGTGAGAACTTAACTTTACTTTAAAATGTATTAACCCTTACTATGCTTAAATCCCAACAGATGCACCCTGATTTATGCTACCTTATTCTAAATGAGCTTTAAAAAATGCATTTAATTCTTACAATGAAAGATTGTGCTGTGCATGTTCAGTGAGATGTTTAACCCCCTCACATGCTATTGGAAATCTTGGCAGTTTCACACCCATTGATACCATGGAAGCAGGGTGGGGATTTCAAACTGAGACAATCTGGCAGAAGTGAATGGTAAATACGGTGCTATCTGCACAGAGGCTCATGCTAACAAGCTGCTTCCTTCAAATCACTTACTCCAGAGTAGTCCTGCTGATGCTCTCAGGATCATTATTATTTATTTATTATAAGGTACTTTCAGTGTTCAAAGTGCTTGATAATCCTAATTTAGTTCTGCCTCCCAACAAGTCCATAAAATAGGCCTATATTTATTGTTTATCATGCAAGCACAGAAAAAGAGAGGAGGCCAAAGGTTGCTGCTAGGAGGTTATGCCAGACATAGAGCAAGTGAAAATTGAGGTAGAGAAACCTAAACAGGTGGATCCTTTTGTGTGTATGTGTGTGTATTGGGGGGGGGGGGAATTTCAAGGCCCATGAATCACCAGACTTACAGTTACATCACATTTCCAGCATTGTGAACANTGTATATTGAAGCTCTGTGTCCTCCACCACCCCTCCCCAAGTGAATCACTGCAGAAAGCTGGTCACTCCCTTTACCTTCCCCCTGCTCTGATGGAGCCAGTGTAGTAGTAAAAGTTTATTGTTTCAACCATTGGTTATAACAAAATATACAATAAACCAACACTAAGTCAGATCAAGGAAAGCCCTTCACAGTAATAAGCATTTACCCACTAAAGGGTCTTCAACAAAAATCAAACATAATTTCAAGTAAATCCAGTTGATTCCCCTTTGGGCTAGTAAAATCAAAGAAAAAACAATTGGATTCAGAGTTAGCTACAGCCCTGGAGCTAATCTCAGCATATCGCGCTGATTGACTATAATTCGAAATGGGGAGCCTCCTTTCCTCCAGTAAATTGTACAGATGCCCTTATACACTGATGTATCATTAGCCATGAGATAGTTGTCCCCAAAGGGAATAATGTTCTAAACTTAAGCCCTAGCTCTTCCTCGGAGCTTGAGTGCGGGAAACTCTTGGCCCCTGGATGGAGCCAGTGGCAGGCAAGCCCTTCTTCCCCCCGCACGTGAGCCACTAGGAGCCAGCGGCACTGCTGCTGCTAGGCTAGCCCAGCTCCTGCCTCTCTCTGGTTCCGCTGCACTGGCCGGCAGGCGGGGATATCCCCGCCCCCTCTTTCCCCCAGCCCAGCAGCAGCAGCTTCAGCCTCAGCCTAGCAGCCAGTGTGCAAGCTGCGGCGGCTGTTGCTGCTGCCGCCCTCCAAGAGCCCCTGAGTTAGCCCAGAGCCGGCAAGCCGAGCGAAAGCAAAGCGGAGGCGTTTCCTCACCCCTCCGAGCGAGCCATGGGTAAGCTGGCTGAGATGGGAGCTTCGCTATGGGACCCGCCAGCCCAGAGCAGGGAACTTTGCAGAGGGGTGGGGGTGGAGCGGGGTCGGTGTATGGAAGTCGGAGGGGAGGGGGAAGGACCAGCTGTGTCCTCCGAATTTGCCAGGGGGACTCTCCATTCCAGAGGTGCCTACTCAAGGCATTCTTCTTGCTAGAGGGGACTCGACTGCAGTGGCCATGTATGTTCTCCATAATGATGGGACCTAGAACGTCCTGTGGGAAAGACCTAGCAGTTGGGATAGGCTAGAGGGGAAAGGAGCTGCAAAGCTACATCGGGAAAAGGAATTTAAATTTCCGAGTCTCTAGGTGCAGTACCTACAGCCCATGGTACTTCAATGGGTTCAGAATCTCACCCCCCCGCAGTTGAGTTTCTAGCTGCAGAACCCTCCCTGCTGTCAAATCTATGGCTCCTCCGCCTTCTGCGTGTCTCTGGTTTCTTTAGAGCCTTCACTTTGGGTGTATTACTACGGCAGGGTGGAGGTTGAAAAGGGAGGAAGTGGTTAAAACATTTTGCCTTTTTGAATTCATCCTCCCGAGCCAACGTTTGCTATAAAAGAAGTGATCTCTTCTTTTCGGAATACTTTCCCTACCGTGCAGAATTAAGAATTCATACTCGACTATAAGTCATCTGCCCCATCTTGCTAGTCATTTAGATTTGTGTGAAAGATTGCCTCGGTAACCACCGTCAGTGGATCTGCTGCTTGCCTTTGAAAGTCATGAAGTTGCTGAGAGTCCATGCAAGAAAAATTGGCATTGGTACTTGGTGGAACAAATGCTTAGCTACATTTCTCCTGTTACTCCTTTCACGTTTAAACAATATTTTAGTACTAAGGGCACTTTAGGTTATTTGAGTGTATTTAGGTATTTGGAGTGTAACTGTTAACAGAAAATTGAGAAGTCCTTGCTAATTGATTCCAGCTGCAGTGTGTTAAACAAATAACAATCCTTGTATGAATTGGATCTGGTATAGGTTCTTTGTGTCATGCTTATACAGCTGAAGTAGCACAGTCAGCACAACCTCTTAACACATGGGATATCAGGCCCACGCGCTCAGATTTACACAGGCATCAAGTAAAAGCATCTAGAACGATGGTATTTTATCACTATCAATATATAGAATACAGTTCTCTAGTGTGGGTCCAGCCTTTTCTATAGACAAAAGTGTGATACTGTAATAACCTTCTATGCAGATATACTGTAGGTTAAATAATAGCTCCATAAGAAGACATGATAGCAAAGAAAGCCGTTTTGCATCTGGGTTTAACTTTGAAATTCACGATGCAGTTCATTCAGAATAGGTTACTGATTGGGTTGGAATCTGATTTTTGTGAATGGTGTTTTGTTTTTGAATGTCTGACGTTTTAGTTACATGTTCTCTGTTTCTGTAGCAGGTGATCCAATGCAAAGACAGGAGTTACAAATGTGATGTTACTCTTGTGCAGAAAGAGATTAAAGCCCCCCCCCCCCCATTTTAAAGGGTGTCTCTAAGGTACCATGCATACTTGTGGCTAAACTTAGTAGCATTTATAGCAACAAAAGAAACCCCTTTTAGGGTTTTTGATTAAATAGTTGATGCAACCTATTCAGAAGCTTGTGAACAGATGTTTGCATTCTGTTGTCAAGCGATATGACTGCACATTAAACCTACCATCTCTCTATAAATATAATTTAAAGTCTGGGTTTCTGATTCTGAAATATAAGCATTTCCCACAGAAATTAAAGTAATGTGAGCTGGTTATTGGGTCCCTTAAAACTTGACATACAGATGTGTCACTGAATAATACATATTCTACACACTCTCCGTCTTGCGTTCTGCAGATAGTTTTTATAACAGGCTTTTTAGTTTACGTACTTATTTCATTGTTTGAATAAAGCATAGTTCTAAACAGCAGAGAGACATAAAATACTCTGAAGTAATTGAAGGAAAATATGGCTGCAACTTTGGCTTCTGAAATAGATGACTGCCCCTGGTTCAGTATACCATCATACTATTGCCTGGCTGTTGACACTGCTAAAACTGTACTGTCAGTGCGCATCCGTATGTTAATATGCACATTGTAATGCAGGCAGCGTCCCTCATTTTAATTAAAAATGATAAAGAGAATTGCTCAGCCAAAGCTGAAAGGGAAACCAAGTCAATTCCTGGGGTTGTACATTGTTAAATTAATTGACATCCACTCACTACTTTTCAGTACCTAGTGTTTAAATTTGTTTAGGATTTGGCACTGAAATATTATGGTGTATGTTTAAAAAAACCAACTTTTTAATCATGTCAAACTTTATTTATGCTGATTTAAAGCAACCCAAGTGAACATGGTATTCTGTAATAGATTCAATTTGTATGGACCCTTATCATCCTGAAACATTTTGTGCTTTCCTCATCATGGATTGATGTCAGCACAATTTTGAATAATGTCTGGTAGTTTGCTGCTGTAGAGAGAGCTGAGGGAGCAGAAAACCTGTGGGAAGTGTGTGGGAAAGGGGCATTATTTCCCTCTTTTTAAAACAGAAAAGTTTACTCATTGGATTGCAGCAACTGTGTTGTTGAAGGTCAAATTTCTGCTTTCAACTTTCATTTTATCTTAGTCTATCTGTAAGGTTCAAATGTTAGTAGGTGAAATGTTGGCAAACACAAGCTTATTCTTGATACTGAAAGAGTATGTAGGGTAGCTGCTTTAATTGCTGCAACAGATTTTGAAACTAAGGCACTGTTGTGGATGTTGGGACATCATTTGTTCTACAAAAAGGTCAGTTAATCCATATTCAGTATTAATCCTCTTCAACACTCAGACTTAATTTGGTCAATAAATATTTGAAATAAATCACTGGACTTGAGTAATATGAAAAAAATATTGATTTAAGGTTCCATTAAAAAACAAATTGGGGGGGGGGAGAGGTAGGACAGTGGAAAGCATGAAACATTTCCTCCATGTTCCTTCTTCAATTCCACTTGAATCTGCTGTTTTTCATATTTGACATATTGTCCAAATGTTCACTCTTATTATCCAATTACAAATAATGTCACCAGTTGTGTTATAATTAAGTTACTTAAAAACAATTCTGTATGGAAAACTTCAAGAAGTTATGCAGACCATATCCTTGCCAACTGGTGTTTCACTACTTTTTGAATAAAATATTTTGTTCATACTGTTGCATAACAGTTGTATTTGCATTATGTAGGTCAGCTAATTTGTGTTTCTGTATCTTATATCTAGGATGAACCAGGGGTTCTTTGAGCTTCCTCACTGTAATTTTTGTAATGGATACAGCATACTCCATCATCTAACTCAAAAAAGGCAGATCCCAAGATTCCTGTTTCATATTAGGCCTAATTCAGTTCTCTCTAGTCAGTAGACTAATATCTACTGGAAGGGATGTAGCATTGTGGCCTGCTGGCCTGACTTCCTAGCTGTGGAGTACCCCCCAATTCCCATTGACTCCACTGGACTCCTGAGTACATGGCACTTCTGAAAATTACAGGCAGTGTGCTTATCAATTTTCACATTTTCTTTACTGTGTGGTTTGTGGTTGTCACTTTACTCCTTGAGGCTTTTAAGTTGAAAAATAAAACAAAGAAAATGGGAACACAGTTTTCCTATAAGTCTTTAATTTATATAAATTTTGAATGCTTAACTTGGAAATCAGTGCACTCATATGCCATGTTGACTATCCTTTGCATGTTTTCAGTCTCTGTTCCTCCTCTCCCTTTTTTCATACTAATGTTGTATCCATGGGAAATTGTCTTGTTCAAAAGAGAGAGAGAGCGCTGAGCATGACAGGCTAGTGGAAGAAGATGGGTCTAGAAAGTACCAAAATGAAGACTGGCAATAAAGTATTAATTGTATGCACCATTGCCTTTTTTCTTGAGGGGAAAAAATGCTGTATTTCAGGGAGAAGATCAACATTCTTCAGGAAGCAGTCATTTAAAAGGCAGTAAGCTGACATAAAAGCAATCTTCAAAATAAATTAAACTAAAACATGCCCTCCACTACCCTAGCCTCTCATAAAAGGGTCGCATTCAGTCACCAGACAAGGTTGTGTTGGTAGAATTCTGGATACAGCTGTTTAAAAAATATTTGAACGTGGTTATATGCAATAAGTGTTCCTCTGGATGGTCTGTAGTGGGGAAAAACACAAATTTGTACTATTTTGTTGCTTCTGAGATGGTCTCAAATACTGTTTAAACTGTGCTTTCTTCTTCTGAACAGCTGGAGGCAAATCCTGAAAGAAAAGCAGCCCTCTTTCTTCCTATTCAACTGTACATTTTGTCTAGGCGGGATTTAAATCCTTTTGTGTGGTGCAGTAATTGTAAAATCTGATTAGTATTGGTCATTAAAGCTGGTCAGATTTCAATTGTAAGTTCCTATAGTCTGTTCCATTCTATTTCTCTCTTTTCATTAATATTAGTATGTAGATCTGAAAATTAAGAAATTGATAATTTATAGCTCTCTTCTAAGAAAGGCCCACTACTTGTGAAACTTTGTACTAAAGCCATTTCTCTTTTCCAAAGCCACCAGACTTCATTTGACCATAAAAACTATTTTATTTTGCTTTGTGCATTCTTTCCTGTGCACATAAAAAGGGCTGGACAAGTGGAAGACCTCTTCACCCTTCTCAGCATCCTAAATTGCTATTAAGACTTTACCAAGAGTACCAACTCACTCTGTCACATGGAAGTGAGACTGAGCTGCTTTGCAATGTGGTGTTGTCTTCATAATAGAAGATGTAAACACATTTGTCTGTAGAGTTGGAAAGTCAGAAGAGAAGAGAGCTACGTTAGCTTTGATCATCTGTTTCTCAGAATGGTTCTAGTTAGGCATAGCCATTTACTTCAAATATCATGACTTTGGTTAAGGACAGTCAGGATGTCAGAACATGAGTGCTGCAAAAAAAATTTTTTTTAAAGAGAGACAGCATTTGTTTGTTTTTTCTCAAGCCAGATGTTTTATAATTTTTCCTGCTGACAGTTACTAATATGAATGTAGTAAAGTGACCTCAAACATCACATCTTTTCCCAGTAGTCAGATTGCCATCATTCATATGAAAAAATCCAGGTACAACACTCTTCCAAGTTAACTTTAAGATAAAAACATTCAGGTAACGTAGATAGAGGCTAAAAAAGGATCACAGTCACACTTAACATCTTTCAACCATATATCTCCATCTTGGCTCTGTCACTCAGAGCACTTTTATACTTTCATCTTTTATTTTATAATTAAAGTTGCCTTTTTCCAATTACACAACTTCCTAAAAAAACAAAACAGCTACAATTACAGCTTGTGCCAGTTTATGACAACTACAATGAGGACAGAAAAAACTGACTTGTGAAGATCATACACCCCATAGAAAGGCAGCTTGGTGAAATATCTGTGTAGCACGTGTTTGGGTTTTGGAGCCTCCCACAAACATTTCTTCTCAATGGGTTTGTCACATGTAGCTAAATGAGGGTAGCTGGAAATAAGAATAGCAGAGTTTCTAAAAATAGCTGATTAGAAACATAACACTTAGATCAATGGAATTCTATATGGTCTCATCATATTTATGGGAATAGTACAGTTTGTTGTCAAAATGAAAATGACCCATTTTGTCTCTTTAGTACTCCTCAAATCACTTTTCATGGGTGATTTCTCCCCCCCCCCCCCCCACGTTCACTGTTGTTCCAGAAAACAAAGACTTATTATATTTTCCCCTTTCACTCCCAACCTAGGACAGGGTTTATAGCCTCAGTCTGGCAAAACAGAATTTATAAGTTCTATTCTATAACTTGTTCTGAAACATCTAATGTGGAGTGTAGCTAGGTTGGAATGGGCCCTGGTTCAGAAGGTAGAAACCAGTCACCAACCCTTTCCCTAGTGGCAGGGGACATCAAGCTACACCAAGGAGTGGGCCTCCAAGGCTTGTTGACCCAGGTGCACCTGCGCCTGCATCACCTTTGTGTGTTAAATACACTTTGCTAATGATACTTAACATCTCAGTTTAAAGAGAGAAATGAACATGGGAAATGGAGGGGATTTGGTGGAGGGGGCTGGAAGTGTGCCACTCTGATGTATGTTTGGGCAGTGACAAGTTGTGCAGACTGCTATGAATCACAGACTAGTTAGGGGTACTGCTGGTGAGGGTTGGTTGAGTTTCTTGTGTAACTGCATCTATGTATTTACCATTAAGGTAGGTTGTTTGTCTGACACAGCTTTTCATGAAAGCTTTTGTCAACCAAAATAGGAAAGAAAATAGGTAGTATAACCAGACAAATAGAAACAGACAGACTAGACCAGGGAAGGGGCACCTTTTTCCTTCCCAAGGGCCACTGTAAAAATCAGTATAAGTTCCAAGGGCCAAATAGAAGTTGGGAAGGAGGTGCTTTTAAAGGGTGCACTCAAGAAAAGGAGGACCCAGATCATGGATCTGTCACCTATTCTTGTGTTCATTCACTCATCTCTGTCCCTTTATCCTAAGCTCAGCTTTTCAGTGGTTGGAGGTAGAAACTGGATCCAAGGACCACGAACTGGAAAGGGGCCACATAAAAATTTGCCATGGGCTGCATTTCGCCCCTGGGCCTGAGGCTAGACCAAGGGAAAGTGTGAACTGTCAATTCTGTCTTTTGGGGTTGCAAAGATCAAAACCATGTCTTTGCTTAATGTATTTGTATGTCTATATCTGGGTATAGAAGCATCCTAAGAGTCGGAAACATTTGTGTGAAATATTGTCTGAAAAAAATGGAACTGGAACTTGTGTGATCCTTTGGAGTGCTCAGTTCACTTCAGAAATAAACCCCCCAAAATAAAAATGAAAAATTGCAGAATGGTTTTAACTGAAGAATTAGCTTTTTAGACCTTTATTATTGAATCATAAGTCTCAAAACCAAAACTTTCTGTTATTCCTTTCAAATGTTTATTATGGGGACTAGCCAAGAAAATGAGGTCTCAGTGCATTTTCAAAAGCTATAAGGGCAAACATATTAAATGCTTGATTCCTTTTTCATCAGTGAACAATATGATTTTGTACTGCTGGAAATTGACTTTCTGTTGTATGCTATTGCTGTGGAACTTGACAAGTCTATCCCTGGGATTCGTATTTCATTGGTGGATGATAAAAACGGATCTTTCCACCTTCCTTAGTTAAGAACATTTGGAGTGTTCTATGGGTTCTAACAGAAAGTAAAACTCTTAGTAACAATTTTGCACTATCTGGATGAGCTGAATTCATTATTGCTAGAAGATGAACAGTGTATGACGTAAACGTTTTATGTATGTTTTATCACTTTCCACTGCAACCATTTCTGCTGCCTTCAAACTAGGGCTGTACCTAGTACTTCCGGGTACTTGGTGGCCCTTCAGCGCTGTTTCTAAAGTTTTGGAATTTGGACTCAGAATTCCATACCCCGAAAAACTTCGGAACCTTTGCAAGTATTCAGCGCCAAGTTGGCACCTCAGCAGGTGTTCCCATGTGCATGAGCTGCAGCCGTTTGGCTAGGCAATTAATCAGTGTGCATAATACATGCAGCCCTTCCTCCCTCATCCCCTCCTCCCATATTAACTAGAAAGTATTCCCCCCCAGTGACCCTGCTGGTCACACCTTGGCACAGTTCTTGAACCCACTGCCAAAGCACTACCCAGAAAAGCAGGCTAGCAAGAGTGGGATGATTGCTCCAGAAGACAACCTCACAGAAGTGCAACTGCGTGCAGAAATAAAAAAAACCATCAGTAGTGTACCCACAGCATGTCCCACCATCAGCAGTGAGTGCACCCACTTTAATCATTATGCCAACCAAGCAGTGCACAAAAATGCTGGCTAGCAAGAATGGGACATCCGCTCAAGAAGAATACAACAACCCCTCAAAACAATGTGTAACTGCTTGGAGAAATAAATCCACCAAAAGTCAGCAAATCCAACAGTCACAAAATTAAGAAACCAGATAGTCACACACACCCAGGGGCACCCTCTTGGCATGGCATTGGTACTGTAGCACTGGTAACGTGCCCCAGGCAAGGGAAAGTGGAGCCAGGCAGAGAGATCCCATTCTGGCCTCATGGTGCCAAGTGCCAACCAAACAGCAGGCAGAACTAGAAGCAATATGGCACCCAATTATTATTATTTTTAAAGTGTGGCATGGTAAACCAGGCCGGCCCTACCATGGGGTGGCTGCCCTGGGCCCTGTTCCTGGGGGGACCCTGAGTGTGGGGCCCCCGGTCGACTCCGACTGACAGGCAGCGGAGGGGGCTAGCAGGAGTGAGGGAGAGGCAGAAGCCCCACTTTTCCCACACTCCATGGTGCCCCCCCCCCACTGCTCCTGGCTAGTCTCAGCCAGGAGAAATGAGGGAGAAGCAGAGGCCCTGCCTCTCCCTCACTCTGTGGGTGCCCTCTCACTTGTCAGTCTCTCCGCCAGGGGAAATGTGGGAGATCTGCCTCTCCCTCATTTCCCCTNGGGTGCCCTCTCACTTGTCAGTCTCTCCGCCAGGGGAAATGTGGGAGATCTGCCTCTCCCTCATTTCCCCTGGCCGTGACAGCCAGGCAGTGGAGGGGACCAGCAGCGTGAGGGAGAGGTGGGGCCTCTACTTCTCCCTCACTTCCGCCTCACCCTGACCCTGTGGGTGCCTCCCCCCTGCTTGTCAGTCTCTCGGCCAGGGAAAATGTGGGAGAGGCGGGGCCCCTGCCTCTCCCTCATTTCCCCATGCCAGGCAGCAGAGGGGGGGGCAGTGGAACATCCGGTGGCGGCGAGTAGTGCGGTGGCAGATTTAATCTGCTGCCACGGTGCCTGCTTCACCTGAGGCTCCGAGACCAGGAGGTGGTGGATCAGGTAAGTGATACGATGGGTGGAGGGGAGTGCCCATCCCCGAGGCCAGGCCCGGGTAGCGCGCCGCCCCCAGACAGAGCTGGGGGGAGCCCCCTGAGCCGGGGAGTGCCCTTAGGCTTGACGACTTTGCCGGTGGTGGAAGAATATGGCCCTGCATATGCTAAGGCTGGCCCTGATGGTACAGGTAAAGGTAACCCCCATCCCCCTGTCCCTGTGGACAGGATCGGACAGGCACTCCCCATCTTCCCCAGTCAATTTACTTAAGATCCAGCACCATAGCGCACACATTCACCAAAGAGAATGGAAAATGGCTGCAGCCACTTTTATTTTGCCCTGGCAGCCAATCAAAACTTGCCATCCGGCTTACCATCACTCAACTGTCCCCTCCCATACCCCTCTCCTACCAAATATGGCACTAAGTTTCATTTCCAGTTGAGGCTTGACTGTCCACTCCACGTACACAGCAGCTTCTGAAGAACGACCTTGGTTCTCGGAATTTTGGTCTCTTGGAACTGAATACCTTAAAATTTGGCAAATTCCGAAGACCAAGTTTCAGTCCTACTTCAAACATGCTGTGGTCACACCACTTCTCAAAAAACCTTCACTGGACCCTACTTGCCCTGCTAACTACTGTCCCATCTTTCTCTTCCCCTTTGCATCAGAACTGCTCAAGCGTGCTGTTCATGTCCGCTGCCTTGACTTCCTTGCAACTCGGGCCATTCTTGGTCTACTCCAATCTGACTACTACCCTCTACATTCCACGGAGACAGCCATTGTCAAAGTCTCCAACGTCGTCTTCATGGCCAAGGCCCAGGGCCATTATTTGATCCTCATTCTCCTTGACTTAGTTGCTGCTTTTGATGCTGTTGACCACTATCTGCTCCTTGGCACTCAGTTGTCCTTTGGATTTTGGGACTCTTTCCTTTCTTGATTATCCTCTTACCTCTCCCACCACACACACAGTATTTTTAGTAGTATTTATTTATTATTGATAAAACCATAGGTTATAACAAGAAAACAAACCCATTAATCATGTAAACACATAGGCCCTTTTTACACAGACACTCTAACACCCATAAAATGGGTGTTACATTTTATTATACATGTTGCAGGGCACCACTGCAGCCAATCACCATGGGCCCTGTGCACACATGATGCCTCCACCCAGTTCCTCTGGGTGGAG
>QEPC01000801.1:8671501-8691528 GCA_003113815.1 Sphenodon punctatus | reverse complement strand
CCCCCCCCCCACTGCTCCTGGCTAGTCTCAGCCAGGAGAAATGAGGGAGAAGCAGAGGCCCTGCCTCTCCCTCACTCTGTGGGTGCCCTCTCACTTGTCAGTCTCTCCGCCAGGGGAAATGTGGGAGATCTGCCTCTCCCTCATTTCCCCTGGCCGTGACAGCCAGGCAGTGGAGGGGACCAGCAGCGTGAGGGAGAGGTGGGGCCTCTACTTCTCCCTCACTTCCGCCTCACCCTGACCCTGTGGGTGCCTCCCCCCTGCTTGTCAGTCTCTCGGCCAGGGAAAATGTGGGAGAGGCGGGGCCCCTGCCTCTCCCTCATTTCCCCATGCCAGGCAGCAGAGGGGGGGGCAGTGGAACATCCGGTGGCGGCGAGTAGTGCGGTGGCAGATTTAATCTGCTGCCACGGTGCCTGCTTCACCTGAGGCTCCGAGACCAGGAGGTGGTGGATCAGGTAAGTGATACGATGGGTGGAGGGGAGTGCCCATCCCCGAGGCCAGGCCCGGGTAGCGCGCCGCCCCCAGACAGAGCTGGGGGGAGCCCCCTGAGCCGGGGAGTGCCCTTAGGCTTGACGACTTTGCCGGTGGTGGAAGAATATGGCCCTGCATATGCTAAGGCTGGCCCTGATGGTACAGGTAAAGGTAACCCCCATCCCCCTGTCCCTGTGGACAGGATCGGACAGGCACTCCCCATCTTCCCCAGTCAATTTACTTAAGATCCAGCACCATAGCGCACACATTCACCAAAGAGAATGGAAAATGGCTGCAGCCACTTTTATTTTGCCCTGGCAGCCAATCAAAACTTGCCATCCGGCTTACCATCACTCAACTGTCCCCTCCCATACCCCTCTCCTACCAAATATGGCACTAAGTTTCATTTCCAGTTGAGGCTTGACTGTCCACTCCACGTACACAGCAGCTTCTGAAGAACGACCTTGGTTCTCGGAATTTTGGTCTCTTGGAACTGAATACCTTAAAATTTGGCAAATTCCGAAGACCAAGTTTCAGTCCTACTTCAAACATGCTGTGGTCACACCACTTCTCAAAAAACCTTCACTGGACCCTACTTGCCCTGCTAACTACTGTCCCATCTTTCTCTTCCCCTTTGCATCAGAACTGCTCAAGCGTGCTGTTCATGTCCGCTGCCTTGACTTCCTTGCAACTCGGGCCATTCTTGGTCTACTCCAATCTGACTACTACCCTCTACATTCCACGGAGACAGCCATTGTCAAAGTCTCCAACGTCGTCTTCATGGCCAAGGCCCAGGGCCATTATTTGATCCTCATTCTCCTTGACTTAGTTGCTGCTTTTGATGCTGTTGACCACTATCTGCTCCTTGGCACTCAGTTGTCCTTTGGATTTTGGGACTCTTTCCTTTCTTGATTATCCTCTTACCTCTCCCACCACACACACAGTATTTTTAGTAGTATTTATTTATTATTGATAAAACCATAGGTTATAACAAGAAAACAAACCCATTAATCATGTAAACACATAGGCCCTTTTTACACAGACACTCTAACACCCATAAAATGGGTGTTACATTTTATTATACATGTTGCAGGGCACCACTGCAGCCAATCACCATGGGCCCTGTGCACGCATGATGCCTCCACCCAGTTCCTCTGGGTGGAGATGGGTGGTGGCGTCTGTGTAAACGGCAACGCCACTTTCGGTGGGTGTTGGTGAGTGTTTGCTCCCAGCCAACACCCATCTCCACCTACACCCACCCACGGAGCAACCGGCAGTGGCGTCGGTTGCTGTGTGGATGGAGATGGGTGTTGGCCGGGAGCAAATACTCACCAACACCCACCAAAAGTGGCGTTTAGGTGCAAGGAAGGCGAGTCTTGCAGCTGACTTTTGAATAGACTGTAGTGGGGATAAGTGGCTCAGTTGGAGACCTGTGAGAAGCAGGTTGCAGTAGTCTAAGCAGGATGTGATGAGGAGAGAATTAATTAGGGTTTTAGTTATGTTCAGAAAGGAAGGAACAGATTTTGGCAATATTGCAGAAAAAGAAACTAGTTTTGGATGTGAGCAGAGAAGGAGCGAGAGGAGTCAGAGATGACCCCAAGGTTGCGGGGCTAAGGGGACTGGGAGGATGACCGTGTTCTCTACAGAGATGGAGAGAGGTGAGTAATGGGTTTAGGAGGAAAGATAAGAACTTCCGTCTTGGCCATGTTAAGTTTAAGGTGGCAGTGAGACAGCCAGGCAGCAATGTCAGACAGGCAGGTTGAGATTTGGGACTGGATTCCAAGTGAGAGTTCTGGTGCAGAAAGGTAGACCTATCCATATCATACCCTTGCTGATTTCAACCATGTTAACTGAAGTAAATAAAATTGCAGAATACCTGCATCCTGTAGTTCATAATTTATGGACTCTTATTTGTAGTTGTTTGTCTTTGTGTCTTGATTAGACTGCAAGCTCCATGGAACAGGCACTGTCTATGTTGTGTGTATCTGTGTAGCACTGTGTATGATTAGTAGCACTGTAAAAATGATTAGTAGTACTAGTAGTGTGTGGATGCAGTGTAAGCAAAGGTGGTTTTCTGGTAGCTAAAACTAAATTTGGTAGCAACTTAGACATTCAATGCAGTGCTCAAGTACAGAAAACGTATGATTTAAAATTTGTCCTCCACAAGTTATTGAAGAGCAAAAGATGTCTGGAATGTATTTTCAAACTTTTCTTGATGTTTTAGTTATAAGCAAAAACTGTTTTGGTATTAATGCCTACCAAGTTTATTGATCAGAACTATGAACAGGAAGCTTCTTTTTTTTGGCAGACAAGGCCTCCTCCAGTGTCTTGTCTTTTATATCTATAAAATGCTAATTATTTCTAGTTATTCAGCATTTGGAAATGTCACTTATTACCACTAGTTAAAAATATTTTTCCTGCTAGGGTAGAAATGAATAAATAGTTCATTTTTCATGGGTTCTTGACAGATATCTCGACAGGAAAATATTCCATCTATTTGTCTCCATGATCACTTCATTCCTTTTAATGTTAGCTTTGAGTTTATGTTGTACTACTAGGTATATCTTCTGATCCTGGGGAGATTCTAACCATAATTAAAGATATAGAAGAGATAAATTGGCTTTCCAACATTGAAGATTTCTATTATTTCAGAAAGCTTTAAGAGATTAACAAGGATTGAAAAATTAGTTTTTTAAAAAATAGGGTAGCTGTCTATTTTAACCAAGAAATGGAATAAGTCACTACATAGGTAAGGAAAAGAGGATGATGATTATCCCTAAACTGATTCCAAACCAAGGTGCTGATCCTACAACTTCTACACAAGTTGCATGGATACTGAGCCACATACAAGAAGTTGCAAAGTAAGGTCAAGGAGGAAAAGACTTTCTACACCTTACATATGGTGTTTTCAAACGTGACAGTGACATGGGTTAATCTGCTTTAGCACAGTTTAAAATGGGGGCCACTGTCACATTGAAAGGCACCCGCCAGATTTCCCCGCGGGCTGGATCCCTCCCCCCCCCCCCCCCCCCCTCTCCCCCCAAGTCACGGTCTGGGCTAGCCTCCACCACAGTTGGGATCCAGCTGCCGGACCCAGACTAAAGCAGACTTTCATGTCTGAAAGCTTGCTTTATTTGGACCCAGTCTGGTGTGTCTATGGTTCTGGGTGCCATGGTGATGTCATTGGCCGCCATGACTGCCCATCAGCAGGAGGGCAGGCCACTGCACACAGCATGCCGGTGGGCAGATGCATGTCTGTGCATCTCCCTGTCTTGACTGCTGTCGTGTTCGTTGAGTGGCTGGACTGGACTGCAACCAGAGAGATGGCGCCCACCACTGCCCAGGTAAGTCCATGGTGGCAGTAGCAGGTGCTGTCACTTCTGAAAGAACCCACAGACAGCTAAAAAAAGTGATTTGGTTTTTCCCAGAGATGATGTGCACTCCAGCATTATCTAACAAGTGGTTTTATCTATAAAATGTACACACATACTTTTGATTGTATAATCACAAAATAAATAAAATCTTCAGAAATTTGATTGAATTTCCATCTCTGTTAAATGCCATGGCAAAACTCCTAATAACTGCAGTGGGATTTCAGCAAGTCTTTTTTAAGGGAAAAATATAATCTCTCTTCCCTCCTAGAACTCGCCTCCAATTATCAGAAAGTTAATCCATCTCAAAATTGGCTTAAACATAATTCTCTTATTTTGTTTATGGTGGTGTCAGGATTGATAACTTTATAGGTGCTGTATAATGGGATACAGTTCGTGCCCCAAAGAATTTGATATTTGATCCCACCCACCTGTGGCCTGAATTGTTCTGAACACTTCTAGGTGAATTGTCTTGAGAAATGCAGATTTAAATTACTGTACAGTCGTAAAATGAATGAACAAAGATTTTAGTTTTCAGATAGCTTCCATTGTAGTTCTTGATACAAAAACTTTTCAAGTAACTTTGGAAATAAAGTTTCTGCCCTTTACGTTTTCCCTTAGACATATGGAAACATATTTAATTTTACGTGAGTGACTGAATAATTTCCTGTGGGAACAGATCTGGCCAAAATAGTGTTTTTCTGTTTGCACCATCCAGACTGCTTGTCTTTGGGTTGTTTTTCTTCATTTTTAAAAACTGAGGAATAATTACTTCAGCATTTCATGTGCAAACTCCTCTAGTTGTTAACTGAGACACTTAAAACAGTGGTTTCTATTTTATTTTTTTTACTTGCATGACCCCTCCTCCCCTCTGAAACTTCAAAACAAGACTTCTGTGATATTAGACCATAATAAGGCTAGGCTAAGGTATAGCCGATCTCAGTAGGGATCGCAACCCTATCAGCAGGTCGTAAGACTTCATCTGGAGTCTCCACCCACAGTTTGGGAACATAGAAATGGGGAACCTCTGGCCCACCAGCCCACTACAGTGCACAACCTTTTGTTTATACATTCCCTTTCCAATTCCTAGACCTGACCTATGAATTCTGACTTTACTTTTGAGAGCACATATTGGTGTTTCACCCTGTTTGTGAAAACCCTCATCCCAGTTTCCTTTCCCTGAGCATGCTCCTTCATACCCTCTCCTCCCTACTCCTACTCTTGCCTTGTCTTTTCCTCCAGCAAGACCCCTTCGCCACTGTCATGCATTTTTACTAAATGGAAAAGTGGTCCACAGAAGGAATGTGGCATCCTACCCCAGCTTTAGCACAATATATGGAATGACTCTTCCCTCTCCCCACGGGACAACGACTGGGAGAGAAATCCAGAAGAGACAAAACCATACAGACAAGAGAAGAATGTTTGCCAATACAATGTATGTATTTGTATGCTGCTCCCCTTCCAATGTACATATAAGTATCGATGTCTTTCTTCAGACCTCTGCTCTGAAACTGTCCATCCTGGCTGCATTACATTACACCGAGGTCAGAACTGCTCACAGTCCTAGCCATTACATTAGACTGTCTTTCAGCCACTTAAAGCCTTGGTGCATCGTTTTCTGTAGTACTGTCATACTTTAATGGAAAAGATTTTAATCTTTGGTGCTTTGGGACTAGTTATGGGATTGGGAGGAGAGAAATTCTGCACTTCTCTCTATATATTGTTTCACTTTCACACATTTGGATGTATAGTCAACTCTCTAAAGGACTTTCTGGCCTACTGTATGGGTTTTCAACTCTTTGATGTCCAGTTGGGTTTTTTTCTTTGCTGTGTGCCTCCAGTATATTAGTCTTCTACATTCACCTGTGCTCCCCACCCCCACCCCCCCAGTTACTGCTGCCCCATTCTAATCCTACATCCAGCCCAGCTGGAAGGTGCTCTTTCTACAGCCCCTGTTGTTAAATGCCCAAAGATATGGCAGAGTTCACAATCCTAGCTAAATCTGATTTTAAAGGAATGTGGTCTTGTGGGACCACCTGTACTCTTGCTGGTCCTCAGCCAACCGGGAGCTTTCATTGCTTATATTTGACATGACAATTGCTACATTTATGCATGAAAACTCCTTTGACAGTGCAGTGAAAGACAGTCCATATTCTAAACAATGTAGGATGATGAGAACAGTTCACCCTGGTGCCCAGTGTTGGATCCAGTTCAAATTCTTTAAGGAGCTTGGTCTGGATTATCTCAAAAACCGCCTCTCCTTGACCATGACCTACCAAGAAAACTGTTCTCACAGACACTGTAGTAACAAGTAGGGATACAGCTTCCTCCTTGACAGCTTACCCAAGGCTAATATCCTTCAAATAAAATTTTAGAATGATTAAGGATCTCTCTACTTTCAGAACAAAATGTCTTGTTCATTTTATATCCATTTTTCCACAGTAGCTCCTTTGGGGGAGTGTGTGTGTGTGTGTGTGTGTGTGTGTGTGTGTGTGGTATGCTCTCTCTCAGAATGACATACAGTTGCTCTTCAGAATCCTTGCAACTTTATATCCACTCGATAACAGTTGTGCTATAAATAAATAAGTAGACATGACATTTACATGGAGTTCCAGTATATTACATAGGTAAAACACAACTCACGTGTACACATGTGGTGTTTTACTAGACTTACCTCCAGAAGCTAAACATGCCACCTTGGCATCCACCAGGGCAGATGTATAAATTTTCATATTCTAAGTCAAATCTGCCAGTTTTAGGCTAAATCTTGCTGTTGCCAGAAAGAGATCATGATGGTTGAAAGATCGTTCCACGTCGGCCTCTAATGCAAGGTTTTATTCCTCCCTTGACGCATGTGCTAATGGCCACATGCAGAGAGAGGATACTAGATTAGATAAACCACAGAACTAATCTAGTGTAGTATTTCCTGTGTTCCTGGGCACACTTTACCTGTGTGATCCAATCGTAAGGTTGGAAGGTGCCTTGGGGGGAATCTAGTCCAACCCCCTTCCCCAAGACAGGATGCTCTATACATACAGCATCACCGATTGGTGCTTGTCCAGCTGGTTCTCGAGAACAACCAAGTAAGGAGATTCCCCTTCCCCAAGACAGGATGCCCTATACATACAACCTTTCTAGCAACCCATTTCATTTCCCAGTGATCTGATATGAACATCTGTGTGTGGAAGCAACTGGAAATGCTATACTTGATTTAGACCACTCTTGATATAAAATAAAATTCTTCTTTCCCAGCGTTGTTGTTCTTTACAGCTATACCTCACAAATTTTGTTTCTCTCTAGCTACCCTGACCTAATTATTGATTTAATCTGAAAAACATCAGCACCAACTGTTTTAAATTTCAGCTTCTCACTTTTTCGACACGCATATGGATACTGACTCTTTGGCCTGCCATCAACAACTTTTGAAATTGTGCATGAAGCTTACCTTTTAACACATGTGGTGTGAGTTTGTACAATGAAATTTTGGCATTTCCCCATGTTTATAATGGCAGTTGCTTCCTCCTGGAAAAATTGCTGGCATGCCAACAAACTTTACCACAGTCTCAGTTTTTCCTTAATAACAATGGCAGCTCTTGATGTGAAACCAGGAATGTATTAACAGGAGATAATTGAACATTTCCTTAAACAATTAGCAATATATACTAATTTCAAGTCGTGTTACTGCTGGGGGGATGGGAAGGAGTTTTTACATCTCTGCCAAATGATTGCTGTATCCCTAATAAAAATCCATTTCTTTCACAAATTGTATTTAATAATTAAAATTAACCTGTTCTCCTCCAGAAGAGTAAATTAGTGTATTTGTATTAACTTAGTCATGCTTTAGCCAGCTCAATCTCTTCAGTTTCACCCAAAACTCAGTGGCTTTGAAATTCGTGCTCTGTTGGTATGTAACACCTTATGGAATTACATAGATTTTTATTTTATTTTTAGACCACAAAGTATGTTTTTATTCAATGTTTAGACCAAATGCAAAACATCTCTCCCACATGTTCACTGGGAGGATGGAGATACAGCCCCAGAGATCAGCAGTGTGGGCCAAACTCTCAGGCCAGGTTGCAGTTCAACTGCTCTCCCCCAGGGTGAGCTTGTCAAACAAGTATTCTCTCCCCCATTCTGGGGCACTCCCAGATGCTTCAGGTTGGTGAGGTAGTCTCTCAGCTGCCTTCACCTGCTCCTCCAGGTACTCAGACTCTAGGAAGTCACACACATTTTATTTATATTTATATTTTATTTATATATAAACTTTTATCCCGCCCCTCCTGCAGCTCGGGGNAACCAAGTGACCACAGCTGCCTGGAGCAAAGCAGTTTACCAGGAGAACCTTTTACACACAAAAGTTCTGGGAGAAGTTCTGTGCAGAAGTTCAAAGAGCCGGATGTTTAAGATCTGTGTGAGGGATTTAGACACACAGAAAGTTCAGATTGTAACAGCAAACATGCAGGAGAAATGTGTGTGTAAAAACACCCATTATTCTGTCAGCCTAACCTACCTCACAGGGTTGTTGTGAGGTTTAAAAGTTGTGTTAAATAGTTCTATGTGACGCACTTTGAGTGCCATGACAGGGTGATGCTGTATAAAAATATTTTTGAAGTATTCCAAAAACCTAACCTAAACATGAACACAGACCAAGACCACAGCAGGGGTGACTTCCTGTACCCAGCTGTCGTTGCAGCTGTGTGTCAGGAGAGAGGGTGAGGGGCAGAGGATGGCACCTGCCTGTCTGTGCTGTTTGTCACAAAGAATCTGTGAGTGGGGTCTCGGTGCAGACTTCACAGAGCCGCCTCGGACTCCAGTGGGCTAATCTGTCATCAATTAACACCCAATGTTAGGATGTTGGAGAACACACTATATGAATTTCTACAAAGGCAGTACTTATTAAAAAGTTTTGTGTATTTATAGTACTCTGTGTAGTTTTGTGTATTTATAGTACTGTCCCTCAGCTGAATCATACCATCTTTTAAATCCTCTGATCCCTGGGTTTTTTAGGAGTCAGTCTGGTTCCCATTGTAATGAAGAGCAGACTTAAGGGCTGCTGCTCTGGCTCCCAATGAGTTATTTCACAGTTAAGGATTGCTGGAACTCAGCACGCTCCATCCTTGCTCCCCCACCTGATGTGCAACCAGCATACACAAAAGGGATGTTGAAGAGCACAGGTGACTCGTACAGGGGCGTAGCTAGTTTGGGATGGGCCCAGGGACAAGAAATGTCTGTGGCCCTCGACACTTTTTTCCTGCTGGTGGTGAAGCTGCCGGCTGGCCTAGGGGAGCCTCCCAGCTTGGCTGGCCTAGTGGTGCTGGGCTGCTGGTGCTTGGGACTTACTTGCTCTCTACAGAGTCTGCGGTGTACTGCTGGTGGCCTGCTGCTGGGCCCATTCATCTTCTGGGCTGGCGGTGAGCCTGTCTCTTATACACATCTAGATGTGTATAAGAGACAGGCGCGTTGCAGTAGTCGAGCCTCGAGGTGACGAAGGCATGGATGAGGGAGGCCAGGTCCGGGCCGGAGACAAATGGACGCAGTCTACATACTAGATATAGCTGGTGGAAAGCAGCCTTAGCTGCTTTCCCCCTTCTCCATAGCCAGCTTGTGCAGGTCCAGCAGGACCTGGTTCACAGTCTTCTCCAGCTGCAGGACACACTGCAGGGCCTCCAGGCTGTTCCCCACCCCCCGTTCATCCTGCTCTGGCTTCTTGATGTCCTGCAGGACAGTGCGTCCCCCTCATTTGTTCTGGTATCACAGGAACTTCTCTGCATGCTCTCTCTCCTCATGGGACTGCTCCTTCAGGAATTCAGCTATGTGCCTCAGGGCCACATCATCACGGTCAAAGTGGTAGAACATGGACAGGTAAACATAGCTGGCATACAGCTCCAGGTTCACCATGTGGTTCACAGCAGCCTCACACTCCGCATAGAAGTTCTGGCGCACCTGGGAATCCATTTCTATAGCTATAGTATTTCTTTAGTTCCTCCAGCTCTTGTTTGTAGCTAGTTAATAGTAAAGTTGGATCTTGAATGGCAAATTCCTTCACAACCACCAAGCCTTCTCTGTGCTTGGCTCAGGCAACTTTTAAAAAGCAAGTACTCCCCAGGCTTTTGTCACATTCAAAGTCATGGATGTCTGAGAAATAGCTATCAACTGAAAGGATCTGAGAAGGAGCAATCCCAGCCAGCTGGTTGCCTACAGTTACACCTTCTTTGCTGACTCCTGCAGCCTTCATCCCACCAGCCATTACATAGATTTAAGACACCCAACATCTGGAGCGGGAAGGTAGGCTTGGCTGGTCACTGCAGGCCAGTAAACCTCTGGAAGGGTTCCAATTCTATCGATTACAAAGTGTGTTGAAGAAAGAGCTGGTCACCGATGATCTGCTTTAGGTCAATACTTCGGGATCGGGAAAATGAAGAGTGAAAAGGTAAGCTGTATTTCGACTGCTCCCCTCCCACTCGTTTAGCTCAAAATATAAATGTACTTGCTACCCTTTTTGAAGATCTCAAGAAAATAAGTACTTCAGTAGCACTGCCCTTGCTGCCGAGAAGCTTAATTAAAAGTCTGCAGAAATGATGAAATGATTACACTGCAAAAGCGCAGCAGAAATTTTTTCTTAAATGGTTGCTGTTAAACTCCCGTCTTTATTTTTATGATAGAGTTCCTGGGCGGCTGTATCTTTGCACTGCATGGTTGTGTATATGCAATGGAAGAGTGTGTTTGTTTATATACATAAGTAGACCATTTATAATTTTAAAATTAAAAGATCATTTACAATTCAGCAATTACCAAGTCTTAATTTTGTTTTGTGCACTTCTACTGCGTGAGCAGTCCCATTTGAAAACTGCACTGTGGCTTTTAACGTCTGTGAAATTTAAATGTGCACAGAATCAAGTTTTTGATATTTTTGGTCAAATATTTATGCATATATAAAACATTAACATTTCAGTGTCAAAATATGTCAAACTTTATAGTGTTAAATGCTGTTTTCTCTTTGAAAGGTGCCAACAATACTTAGAAAAAGCCCATGAAGAAATGGGCTTCTAAGCCTACCCTCTTCTCTCTTTTCCCTCCTGGTACTGTATTGCAATACTGCCTCTTAAGTAGAATGAGCCTGTTTGCTTTCAGCAGCATATTGAAACTGTGTATCATCTCTTTTCTCTGGTGGTAGAACAAATGTTTTGTTTGCTTTTTTTATCAGCATTGTTTATTTTTACAGCAGTTAAGAAGTTGATATTAGCAGTCTTACAGAAACAGTAAGGGATACGTTTTAAACCAGCAGGAGAATTAGCCCATTCCTTTTCTCTGAGTACTATGTGTTTCAGAATCCTCTAAAATAAGAACTGCGAAATCAATTTGGTTTTCTTTAAAAAATAAATAAATAAATAAATAAATAAATAAAATGTACATTGTTGGCATGTTTATCTTTCTGTTTCCTGTATTGGAAATAAACATTCCACCAGTAAGATGAGACCAGGACTGTAAGTTAAGCTAGCATCAGTTGAATGCATTACAAACTTGTGGATCTGATCTGTATCAGACGTTTGGAAAGCCAGCAAGGAAACATCCCCCTCACTTAATAATAGTTTTCCAAAGGGACAGCAAAACGATGGCTAAAAAATATCAGAGGTTGTGGGGCTTTTTTAATTATTAAAGATAATTCTCCTCTAAAATCCAAATCCCTTCTGCTTTTCAAATATAAATTAATTCTTTTTAAGAACAACACTGGATGTTGAGTGCATACATTCAACTAATATTTCTGGTTACATTCATGCTGTGTCTGCTTCTGGAGACCTCTTACCTTTTAATCTGATAGGCTCAACAGTGGAGAGTGTTTTCTCTATCCTACATGTAGGATTCAATTCAACAGAACCGCTCAAGGATGTGTAATAACTGTCTCTTGGTGAGTCTCCTTGAGGGGAGGGCATGTGTTAACATTCCAATAATCTCTCCCTTGTTTTTGGTTGAGGAGGATGCTACGATTCCAGATGGAGCACAGTGAGAGTTCTGCTGCGAGGAGCCACGTAGTCAGCCCTGACCGTGTCTCCTACCCAGCCAGAATTGCTCATTTCCTGGATGGTGCTAATCTCTCACTGGGTGAAAACAGACACAATGCTAACTCCGCTTCAACACCCTATGCATGTTGCAGGGCTGTATTGGTGCCCTAAGCAGCTCTGCAACATGTATACGAAATGTTAAAGTGGAGTTAGTGTTAGGTCTGTTTTCACCCTGTAGCAGGGACAGATGTACTTTGGCTAAGGCTGCTTTCACACATTATGCAATGGGCTATTATAATAACTGGAGATAACAGTAGGCAGGTATTATATTTCTGCAACTTTTGTAATGTGTGAATGCGCTATTCTCCTTTTATGCTGAAAGATCTCCGGTTGTTGTGTAAGCCACATTTGGTTAAAGTATCTCAACCAATTTCTCAGTTTCCCAGCTTTTTCCATGCTGCTGGGCCAGGCCTGGACTTAGGGGCAGGCCCCCTAGGCCTGGGCCTTGGGTGGCATTTTTTTGGGGGGGGGCTCCAGCTCCACTTTTTCCCCCCCTCTCTGCATGGCCGGAGGCTGCTGCCCACAGCCGAACCCTGCTGCCTGGGTCCCCATCCCTCATCTGTCTCTGCCTTCTTGCTGCCTGCTAGTAGTGCAGCTGTAGCAGCAGCAGCAGCACCGGGACACCTATTGGGCTGGGAGATAAAGCTGTTTGTTACAAACAACTCCTCCCCATGTGAGTGATCAGAAGGTTGTTGCCTTGTAAATAAGGTTCTTCGAGATGTCATCTAACATTCTCACAACTGGGTTGTGCATGGCATGCTCACCCTATTCAAATAACAGACCATGTGATGGTCTCGAGATCCTCTAGTATAAAAAGCATTTTCCCCCTCCGAATGACAGTTGCTTCCAACCCTTTCTAGGAATATAAGAAAAAAATTCCATGCAGGTCTGGAAGGGTGGTAGTTGTGAGAATGTTCGGACCCATCTCGAAGAACCTTATTTACAAGCCAGCAACTTTCTGTTCTTCTTTGAGTGGCTCCTCAAAGGCCCTTTTTACATGGCTCTGCCGGGTGTGTGGGGTTCATGGATGTGCCGGTGCATGGGTGGGGCATGAAAACGCATCCCCACTCACCCCCCTCATCCGAACCCATGGAGCAACCACCCTTTTCCCTAGTTGCTCTGTGAACGAGGACGAGTGGTGGGGTGAGTGAGAATGTATTAGGCGGGCACATGCATGCACCCCCATTCACTGTGGGTGCGTGCGCCGCATCGTTCACATGGGGCTCCCCCACCCATGAACACACAGCATGGGGGTGGGACTTGACTTGTGGACAGGGCTTGTGGCAGGGCTTGGCTTGGGGACAGCAGCCTAAGAAGGGCCTAGGGGTGCAAAATTCCTAAGTCCGCCCCTGTGCTGGGCAGCCTGTTCACCGGGAGCGCTCTCCAAATTCTTCTTGGCTCCACAGCTCTTTTGCTCCTCTCAAGTCAACAGCTTCTCCTTGACTGAGTTTATTTAAGCTTAGTTTATCTACTCTCTGGCTGGTCTGGCCATGCCCAGCACAGCTGTGTCCACTCAGGCACTGTTCACTGCAATCAGAAGTGCCTGCTAGCCCCTGCTCCTCAGCTGACGCTAACTGTGCTCTTTAAAAGGCTAGCGGTACTCAGGTCAGGTTCTCTTCCCTGTTACCCACCCACCGTTGGGATGGCGGGAGGCTGCAGCTGCTCCATGCCACAGCTAGGCTTTTTGCCTGGAAAGCCAAGTGGCCATGCTGAAAGGGGGTGAGGCAAAGGGACTGACCCACCTCTTTCATGTGGGGCCACCTTTTTAGAGCATTGTGACATCATGAAACTGGAACAAGAGGAGACACCATGAAATTTGTTTTGTTTGTTTGTTTATTTATTTCTTGCCCTTCCCCAAAGGCTCAGGGCGACTTAATTTTTTTTTTTTTTAATACACCCCCCCCAAAACCCACTTCCTCCCTCCCTCCCTCAACCTCCCACCTAATTCCCCTCCCTATCCCCTACTCCCCTCCCCCAAATTCAGTCCCTGCTGCCAAAAGCCTGATGGAATAAAATGGCCTTATATTGCCTCTGGAAGGCCACCAGGCTTAAACAAAGGCAGACCTCCTGGAGGAGGGAGTTCCATAACAAAGGTGTGACACATGAGAAGGCCTTCCTCATAGTTGAGAGACGGTGAAAAACTGGAATTTCCAGGAAGGTACGCCCAGTCGATCGCAGAGGTCATGAAGGGACATGGGGAGCTAGGCAGTCCCTCAGATAGATGGGGCCTAGGCTGTTTAGGGCTTTAAAGGTCATCACCAGCACCTTGAATTGGGCTCAGAAGAGTATCAGCAGCCAGTGCAGTGAACAAAGCACTGGTGGTATGTGCTTGCGGTGACACTTCCCCGTAAGGAGGCGAGCTGACCCATTCTGCAGCAGCTGCAGTCTCCAAATTGTCAGCAAGGGTTGCCCCATGTAGAGTGCATTACAGTAGTCTAGCCTCGAGGTGATGAAAGCATGGACAACAGTGGCCAAATCAGAGTCTGAAAGAAAAGGCCGCAGCTTCCCCACCAGATGGAGTTGGTGAAAAACACTCCTGTCCACCACCGCGACCATGCAATCCAGGTGCAGCAAAGGATCCAGAAGCACTCCTGATCAACCAGAGGGGGCTGGACCCCATCAATGAGGCATTTCAATCCCCTCCAGGGTACAAGACCGGCCAACTATCATCACCATAGTTTTGTCAGGATTCCGTTTCAGTCGACTCGCCTTCAGCCAGTCTCCCACGGCAGCCAGGCAACGGGAAAGCACCGAGACAGCCAGACCTGGGTTGGATGAAAAAGAGAGGTACAGCTAGGTGTTAGCATACTGATTGGACTGCAACCCAAATCTCTGAATGACCTTGCCCAGCGACTACATATACATGTTGAACAAGGGGGTGGGGGACAGAATGGAACCCTGCAGGGCCCCACAAGGAAGATCCTGAGCAGGGGCGTAGCTAGTTTGGGATGGGCCCAGGGACAAGAAATGTCTGTGGCCCCCAACACTTTTTTCCTGCTGGTGGTGAAGCTGCTGGCTGGCCTAGGGGAGCCTCCCAGCTTGGCTGGCCTAGTGGTGCTGAGCTGCTGGTGTTTGGGACTTACTTGCTCTCTACAGAGTCTGCGGTGTACTGCTGGTGGCCTGCTGCTGGGCCCATTCATCTTCTGGGCTGGCGGTGAGCTGATCCCATGTTGCACTCTATTCCTCGCGACTCGCTGCCCGCATGCTAGGTCCAAGCGCAGCCAGCAGTGCCATTGCTGTCTCGGTCCACCCGACCAGCCCTGGAGGCCAGGGGCTGGTCAGACGGGCGGGGGCTGGCTGGGCCGGCTCAATGTGGGGAGCGCCAGAGCGGGAAAGTGCCTGGCAGCGGTTCCACTCAGTTATTGAGTGGAGCCACTGCCGGGCACCTTCCTGCTCGGGCTGGATCTCCCTTGAGCCAGCCCTGGCCAGACTGGGTTTGGATTGGTGGGGAGGACTTCTCCTCCGCAACACAGCACCAGGGAGGCAAGCCAAGCCGCGAGGCTTGTGTGTGAGACCTGGCCTGATTCAGACTGCTGCATGGGACCCCTCTGTGCCCGCAGTTGCAACATTGTGTCAGACACAATGTTGCAACTGCAGGCAGGGACGGGGAGGGGACCCACGTAGCAGCCAGAAGGGCCCCCAGCCAGCTCAGGTGACAATTTAAAAAAGAAAAAAAAAATGGGGGGGGGGGAAAGGGTGGCTTAGCTACCTTGGATATTGGACCCCAACCAGTACGGCCCCTGGGACAAATGTCCCTGTTTGTCCAATGGTAGCTACACCCCTGATCCCAATGAGATGATGAGCAATCACCCAACACTATTTGCTGAGACCTCCTGGACAAGAAGGAGCAGAACCATTCAAGAGCATTCCCACCCACTCCAGCCAGGTCCTGCAGGCGAGTCAACAACACCTCATGATCAACGGTATAAAAAGCCGCTGAAAATCTAATAAAATCAACAGAGTAGAATTTCCCCGATCTAACTCCATGCGAAGGTCATTGACCAAGGCCACTAGCGCAGTTTCTGTGCCATGCCCAGGATGAAAACTAGACTGTGAAGGGTCCAGGAATTTGATAGCATCCAGATGCACCTGAAGCTGACAAGCCACCACCCGTTCAATTACCTTCCCTTAGAAGGGAAGGTTAGACACAGCTGGCAGGGGGATCAACATCCGTTGATGGCTTCTTTAAGCAGAGGCCAAAAAATCGCTACCTTAAGGCAGCTCAGCACTCTGCCCTCCCAAATGGAAGTGTTGATCACTCCAGCCAGCAACAGCCCCAATGTCTCCCAGCTGGCTTTCACCAGCCAGGATGGGCATGGATCTAGGCCACAACATGTGGCTTGGACAGCCCCCAGCACCACCTCTGCATCAGTGGGTGACAACGACTGAAAACGATTCCCCCCCCCCAAAAGGACACAGCTGGGCTCCCATAACCCCCTGCTCTGACTCTGCACCAGAAATGATTGCACCACGGTCATGGTGAATACGAGCAATTTTATCTGCAAAGTAATCAGTAAAAATTTTGCAGCAGGCACTGGACTCTTCCAGTTCCTGGCGGAGACAGGCTGGACTGACCCAAACCCCTCACCACTCAGAAAGGCTCTGCTGTACGTAACTTTGCAGACAATATGATCGCAGCTAAGAAAACCTTCACTGCCATCACAGCCACGGCGCAGCATTTCAAAAATTATCTATGCTGCAATCAGTCGGATTCATCTTGAGTCCAACACCACCTGTGCTTTAACTGCTTGCCCTCCCACTTCAGCTGCCTCAGGTCCTCTGTATACCATGGGGACCTGTATTGGTGCAGTGGTGGGAACAGATGCCTAGGAGCCACCATGTCGATGGCCCCGGTCAAGATGTTGTTCCATAACGCGATGACGTCATCAACAGAGCGGTCATCAAGGTCTGTGGGAAACTCCCCCAGAGAGTTCTGGAAACAATTGTATCCATGTCTCTCCATGGGCAGACCAATCTAATAGGTCCAGCATCCTGACGGGGGCATTGCTGGTTCAGGACCTGAGCTTCCTGGTGCAGATTGACTGGCAGCAGATTTAAAACAGGGAAAGTATTTTTTTCACTAAGCGCACAATTAACTTGTGGAATTTGCTGCCAGAGGAATTGGTCAAGGCTGGTAGTGTAGCTAGTTTTAAAAAGGGATTGGATAACTTCTTGGAGGATAGGTTCATTAATGGCTATTAGCCAAGTAGGTTTGGGGGATGTTATCTCTTACTGTTCAGGGCTGGAATAATGGGGAATGGATTGCCCATTGTGACCTGTTGGGTACTTCTCCCAAGTGACACAGATTGGCCACTGTCAGAAACAGGATGCTGGGCTCGATGGATCATTGGTCTGACCCAGTACAGCATTTGTGTATGATTTAGAGGTGGTTCAAAATAACTTTGTGCATACCATCTTGCACGTACCAAGGAGTTTTCCAGTTGTACTAATGAGAGCAGAATTGGGCCTCTCCTCGTTGGAAGCCTTAGCTTAAAGCAAGATGATTAAAATTTTGGTTATGTTTTAGGTTTCATGCCCAGAGTAACCTGGCCTGTCTGGCTTCTGTGATGCCAGTGCTGGGTCCATGGGAAAAGGGGTTGGAATCCTTGCTTTCAACCCTGGGTTTTTTCTGTACATTTTTTCTCCAATTTTGTCTTTTGTTCGTGCCTTCTCACTGATCAAGCAAAGAATCAATAATCAGACCCTTGCAGCTGCAATCAGGGATCAAAAGTATCTGAACCTTATAAAGGGTCCCCACCCCATGTGGGGCCTGCTGAATATTTTTCTTCCCTCTATAGTTGGCGGAATAGAATTGCTTTTACCTTGGTTCGGTTGCCTTCTGCTGTTACAGAGGGCAGAGTTACTAAAATCCCTTACCACCAGAAACTTTGCAAATGCTGCTGATTAGAGGCTGTGGAATCTTTCAATCATCTGGGTTTTTTTTTATTGTCCATTATATAAGGTACAACGTCATGAATTATTGGAACCAGTGGTCCTGGGCCCGGGCCCATGTGGCCAACAGGAAGCATTGTTCCTTCTTTTATGGGATACTTCTCCTGTAATAACAGCCCAGGTTGCTAAGCTTGCTGTAGTGGCCATGTGTTTGAGGAAAAAGGTTTTGGGGAGTCCTCTCCAGTTGTTTAATATCTGCTGACTATAGGCCTCGGGTTCAGCCAAAATGTGATATGTTAGTTGTTATGTGTATTTGTAACCCCTTTGTGCAAACAATAAATTCGGTTTGATATAAAAATGGATGCTGGAATGCAACATTTATTTTTGTCTATAGGGTGTAAAAGTGCTGTACTTTACTGGGTCAGACCAATGGTCCATCAAGCCCAGCATCCTCTCCCTGACAGTAGCCATTCTTGGTCGCTTTGGCGAAGTACCCAACAGATCGTAATGGATCGATCCATTCCCAGCTGTTCACTCTCAGCTCCCGATAATCAGACGTTACATCCCCCCAAACTATTTGGCTAACCGCCATTAATGGACCTATCCTCCAAGGACTTATACAATCCTCTTTTAAACCAAGCTATTCTACTGGCCTTGATCACCTTCTTTGGCAACAAATTTCAGAAGCTAATTGTGCCACTAGAGGTAGGATATGTAGATCTACAGGTGTGTTCATTCTGCTACAGGTAGATCCACGCTCTGTGGATACACGAGGTGGGTGGGCCCCTTGCATATGTAGCAGCCTTGAGCCTTTATTATGCATTAATGTAACAAGTTTAAAATGCTAAATTATGTGAGAATTTTGAAAAAGTAGAAAATCAAATGTAAAATTTTGTTCAAAGGAATGAATAAACATGCTAAAATTAATGGTACAAAACTGTAAAATACACTTTAAAAATGTTTATTAATTGGAAATCACAAAGACAGTGTTTGTATTCAAGGAATTCAACCATAAAAGTTCCACTGGGGCTACTACTATGTATTCAGTAATTGGTTAAGTGACATTAATATGGTGGTAATAGGGGTGAGGGAGGGTCATTGGAGCCTTGTGGGTTGGCTCTTGGAGTTAAATTTCCTGTTGGGAAAGAAGTTTCACTGGGGTTTCTTGGCAGCTCCAATATTGTACTCCCAAGTAAACTTCTTGCCGCAGAATCTATTGCAAGATTTCTCATTTCAAGACTAGGGATTTGGTGGACATTTGATACAAACCCAACAGTCAATCAACTCCGTATTGCCACCCTCAGGCATTCAAAAATAATGTAGTTTCCCCAAGTTTATGACTTTTTAAAAGGATATGTGGAAGCGGTGAACAAATTTGATACATTTCATTAAACTTTTCTTTCTCGCAAACTCAGCTTTTTAAGTGTTTTTGGTTTCTCTCCATTGGAGTGTTGGGAAACTGGAAGGGAGAAGACCTCAGCTCAACTCGGTCTTGTTCAGAAACAGGGACAGTTTTCTTTCATGCCCCCAGGGCCGGCCCCAGGCATGTGCCATATGTGCGGCTCCACATGGCCCAGCAGCCAGCTGGGGCCCTGCACTTGCCTGGCTGGGCAGCAGGCTGCAGCCAGCTTCTCCCCCAATAAATGATTCTTCCTCCCCTCCCTGGCTCCAGACCCCCTCCCTCACCTGTCTCTGCCTTCTAGTAGTGCAGCAGCAGCCCGGACACTCCGATCCGGGCTGGGAGATAAGGCTGTTTGTTTAAAAACAGCTCCTCCTCATGTGCTGATCAGAAGGTTGCTGCCTTGTAAAGAAGGTTCTTCAAGATGGCTCCCAACATTTTCACAACTGGGTTGTGCACGCTCACCCTATTCAAATAATAGACCACATGATGGTCTCGAGCTCCTCTAGTATAAAAAGAACCCTCCCCCTCTGAATGAAAGTTCCTTTCAACCCTTTCTAGAAATATAAGAAAATAATTCCATGCGGGGCTGGAAGGGTGGGTGTTGTGAGAATGTTCGGAGCCATCTCAAAGAACCTTGTTTACAAGGTAGCAACCTTCTGTTCTTCTTCAAGTGGCTCCTCTCATGATATTTTTACATGGCTCCGCCAGGTGGGGAGTCTCGTGGGCACGCCAGTGCATGGGTGGGTCATGCACATGGCTGCACACGCATCCCCACTCATCCACACCCACATAGTGACCACCGTTTCCCCCGGTTGCTCCATGCGTGGGGATGAG
>QEPC01000801.1:8647831-8668178 GCA_003113815.1 Sphenodon punctatus | reverse complement strand
GCATTCTGCACCAGCTGCAGCCTCCGGACCAGCTTCTCGGGCAGCCCCATGTAGATCGCGTTGCAGTAATCCAGCCTCGAGGTGATGAAGGCATGGATGACAGTGGCAAGGTCAGAGTCTGAGAGATATGGCCAAAGCCGCCGGACAAGATGTAACTGCCGAAACGCACTCCCTGCCACAGCCACAACCTGAGATTCCAGGCTGAGCCGTGAATCGAGGAGCACACCCAGACTCTGTACCTGCGGGACCATGGGAGGGCGAACCCCTCCCTCCCCCCACGCACAAGAGGAGATTCAACCACTCCCAGGCCCCTCAAGCCCTCACCCACCAACATCACCTCCATCTTGTCAGGATTCAGCTGCAGATGGCTCAACCTCATCCAAACCCCACAGCCAAGAGGCACTGGGAAAATAAAGAGACTACATGGCCTGGGTCGATGGAAAAAGAGAGGTAGAGCTGAGTGTCATCAGCATACTGATGACACTGATACTGCATGCCCTGAAATCCTCTCACGATCTCCCCTAACAGCTGCATATAGATGTTAAACAAGAGGGGGGACAGAATGGCACCCTGAAGGACTCCACACGTGAGGTCCCGGGGGGGAAGACGTACACTCCCCCAAGACCACCCGGTGAGTTCTCCTGGCCAAGAATGAACAAAACCAGTCCAAGACCATCCCGCCAATCCTGGCACGATCCCGCAGGTGAGTCACCAACACCTCATGATCAACTGTGTCGAACGCAGCCAAAAGGTCTAGCAGGACCGGTAAGGTCTGATGACCCTGGTCCAATGTCAGACGGAGATCATCAACCAAGGCCACCAATGCAGTCTCCGTACCATACCCAGGCCAAAAACTGGACTGAGAGGGGTCAAGTAAACTAGTGCCATCCAGGTGTTCTTAGAGCTGCTGTGCCACTGCCCGTTCAATAACTTTCCCTAGAAAGGGAAGGTTAGAGACCAGCCGATAACGGGCAGGAGCATCAGCGTCAAGAGATGGTTTCTTGAGCAGGGACCTAACCACAGCCTCCTTCAGGCATTCAGGCACCCTGCCATCCCGAAGGGAGGCACTAACCACCCCAGCCAGCAATGGCCGTAGCATCTTCTGGCTGGCTTTTACCAGCCAGGACGGACAAGGATTTTGTTCGCAGGTGGTGGCATGAACAGATCTCAACAAGGACTCCACATTGGCAGGCGATACCATCTGAAACCGATCCCACAAAACAGGACAGGATGGGGCATCCATAGCCCCAAGATGAGCCTGTGCAATAACTGCGGGATCGAAATCGTGGCGGATGCAAGCGATCTTATCTACAAAGTACTCAATAAACCGGTCACAGCGGTCACTGGATTGCTCCAGGTCCAGGCGGAGAAAGGCAGGACTGACCAAGCCTTTCACCACCCGGAAAAGCTCCGCTGGACGTGACTTTGCAGATGCAATAAGGGCAGCAAAGAACTGCTTCTTTGCTGCCTGCACCGCCACAACATAGGCCTTTAAACTGCTCTTATGCTGCGATCGATCATACTCATTACGAGTCCGGCGCCACCACCACTCTAACCGCCTGCTCTCCCATTTAAAACACTGCAGGCCCTCAGTAAACCAAGGAGATCTGCGGGAGACTCGGGAGGGCAGCAGATGCCTGGGAGCCACTCTGTCAATGGTCTCAGCCAACAAGGTGTTTCAGAAGGCTACGAAATCATCGACCGAGCGGGTGTCAAGGTCCAGGGGAAACTCCCCCCACAGCATTCCCAAACCAATTCGGTTCCATAAGTCTCCAGGGGCGGACCGGTCTAATAAGTCCTGCACCCCATTGTGGGCTGACATGCGCCATTGACTCAACCATTGGATCCTCTTGACCCACCCCTGCGAAACCTGTTTTTCATTTCTTCCCCCTGTCCACACATGTTGCTTCTTTCTTTGCTGAGATATTCTTTTTTCCAAAACCTACTTCCCTCTCTGTTTCTAACTCTTCCCCTTCCCTTTACCAAAGAGCCTGAATTTCTAAGTTGTTAACCATACACACTGATTTCGGGGTGAGCTGTGTATACTCAGTCTTTTTTGGTGGGGATAACTAAGGAAGAAACTTGCTAATGAATCTTTTTGACTGTTGGGCTTCAACTATTTGATCCTATGATTTACCTCAGCAAGATAATCTCACTTCCTGTTATCCTGACTTCTGTTACGTGCCAAAGTTCTGGACAGCATAACTGTGGACAAGTAACTGGAAATGCTAAAACTTGAGATAATCTAGGTGGATAGATCTAAAAGCCTCTCTTAGGCCTCAGTCACTGAAGGAACCTTTTACCCTTACTGCAACTATAATTTTAAGGCTTAATATCACATCAGCCTTCTGTATACGTATAACTTGCTACATCTCTGTGAAAGACATTGAACCAAATGAGTCAGTAGCTGAGATGTGGAAGAGTAACTTTTGCTAGGTGGAGCTGCTGCGATCCTTGTGTTGTGAAGGCTGAGTTAATGGCTCAGGGAGAGAAGGGGGAAGTGTTCAAAGGGGAGAGTTGCAGAAGGAATTGGGAAAGGTTGTGTTCAAGGGACGTATGAGGCATTCGCTCTCATGGATGGAGCAGCAAGGCACGAGAAAGGAAAACACTTTATAAATCCAGTCCTGGAGGGTGTTTATTCAACTGTGCTTGGGGTTGTGTTTCTTTTTTGTAAGAGATGGAGATGAAGCAGTTCAAATTATATCTTTTATGGAACCAATTTCTGTTTTTGAGAATATAGTTTCTGGGCCACACAGGGCCCTTTCTCTGGCGTGTAGCACAGCAAGTCAGAAATAAACATATTTTATATTTTAATTTATATATTTCTATATTGTATTTTAATTTTTAATATATAAAGAACATATTTATATATAAATTGGACTTGCTATGCTTCATACCTGAGGAAGGGTTCTATGTGGCCTGAGAAGCGTACATATTCTCACCAACAAAAGTTGGTCAATGATATCATCTGAACTACTTCATCTCCATCTCTTACATTTGGGACCAGACCAGCCAGTCTCTCTTTTTTAGATTGGTTTTTGGAAATTAATACACAGATTACTCACTTTCACAGAAATAATTAATTCTCATTGGATTCTCTTTTGAAACTTGAGAAATTTCCTTGTGGGATGTACATTTTGCATCTCCTCCCTATTTCTAACTTGTTTCCATTGTTAACTGAGTTTGTCTTGACATCTTAATTGCCACACACAAACTGCATAGCAAACTCCATAAAAATACAGCAGATGTACTTTCACTGCCCCCCGAAATCGTAAGCATGAACTATTCTTTTCTTCCTTTCTTGTGGGTTAATCTCGACATTTAGCAGCCAGAATTTGACCTCTTCGCAGCTAATCACTCAAATAGCTCTGCTGACTCTTATCTTGGGTGAGTAACTGCTTATTAGTGTAAGAGGTTCATAACATGCTGCAAAGCAATCTGTGTGGTCTTATTTTATACCTTTAGGTATTAAGACACAGTCATTTAAAATATTCCAACATACTTTATTTTATCTCCCCGTGCACAGCCTTGGGGTGAAACCAAACGTGACATGGGTGTGCTGTGGCCTGCCTGGGACGACGGACCCACTGTCATGTCGGTTTCCAGGCCACCGGATGTGGGCCCACTGCTACTCTTGCCCGGGTAGGTAGCTGACCCAGATCTGGTCATCCAGACAATCACGGGCTCACAGCCCGGGCCAAGGGCTACCCAGGTGGGCCATAGTGGGCCTGTGTGTTCATTCATGCCACCACCCACCCACCCAGCCCAGCCAATAGCACTGAGGGCCAGCTGCTATGGCTGCCTGTTATTGACCACCATAACTACTGTCACAATGGGAGTGGGTCTGCCTGGCCACAGGTTACGTTCTATTTCCCTGCCAAGGGAGTGCTTGCCAGCTGGCCCAGTTGGACACACGTCGGTTCCATGCCCTGACCTGATCCCGCCAGGTCCCCCTCTCTGAGAATGTAGCTGGCACACGAGCTGAAAGTTTGTTTTCACCCTCATGCATACAATGGGCCACATTCTGACACCCTAATTCATAAGAACATAAGAAGTGCCATACTGGGTCAGACCAACGGTCCATCGAGCCCAGCATCCTGCCTCCGACAATGGCCAGTCACGGGGGCCTGGGAGAATCACCCAACAGGTTACCATGCTATCCATTCCCTGTGGGTCATCCCCAGGCTCCCAACAGTAAAGGGTTTTGTTCCCCAGTCCTATCTGGCTAATAGTTCCATTAGCAGCTATCTTCCAGAAACTTGTCCAAACCTTTCTTAAACTCAGCTATACTGCTGGCCTTGTCCACCTCCCCTGGCAGTAAATTCCACAACCTAATTGTACGCTGAGTGAAAAAATAGTTTCTTTTGTCTGGTTTTACTCTGCCATCTGTGAGTCTCATGGAGTGTCCCCTAGTTTTAGTACTAGTTGAGAGGGTAAATAACCGTTCCATGTTTACAAGTTCCACACCACTCATGATTTTATAGACCTCTATCATATCTCCTCTCAGCCATCTCTTTTCCAAGCTGAAGAGCCCCAACCTATCAAGCCTCTCCTCATACGGGTGCTGTTCCATACCCTGGATCATTTTTGTTGCCCTTCTCTGTACCTTTTCTAGTTCCGCTATGTCTTTTTTGAGATGGGGCGACCAGAACTGCACACAATATTCAAGGTGCGGTCGCACCATTGATTTGTATAGAGGCATTATGACATCCTCAGTTTTATTCTCTATTCCCTTGCGAATAATTCCTAACATTCTATTTGCTTTTTTGACCGCTGCGGCACACTGGGCTGAGGATTTCAGTGTATTATCCACAATCACTCCCAGATCCTTTTCCTGAGTGGTAACTCCTAGCTTAGTACCCAGCATTGTGTACTCATAATTTGGATTATTTTTCCCAATGTGCATCACTTTGCACTTGTCCACATTAAATCTCATCTGCCATTTAGATGCCCAGGCACCCAGTCTTGTAAGATCTTGCTGCAGCTCCTCACAGTCTGCTCGTGTTCTGACTACTCTGAATAACTTGGTGTCATCTGCAAATTTGATCACCTCACTCTTAACACCCTTTTCCAGATCATTAATGAATACATTGAAAAGAACTGGTCCCAGTACAGATCCTTGGGGCACACCACTTTTTACATCCCTCCATTGTGAAAACTGGCCATTTAGTCCCACTCTTTGCTTCCTATCCTTTAACCAGTTACCAATCCATAGCAAAACACTACCTCCTATCCCATGGCTTTTTAATTTTCTCAAGAGTCGTTTATGTGGGACCTTATCAAAAGCTTTCTGGAAATCCAGGTACACTATATCTGCTGGGTCTCCCCTGTCCACATGCTTGTTTACGCCCTCAAAGAATTCCAAGAGATTAGTGAGGCATGACTTCCCTTTGCTAAATCCATGCTGACTCTTTGCCATTAAGCCATGTTTATCAATATGCCCAGTGATTCTGTTCTTAATGATAGTTTCCACCATTTTGCCCGGCACAGACGTCAAGCTTACCGGTCTGTAGTTTCCAGGATCACCTCTGGATCCCTTTTTAAATATTGGGGTTACATTTGCCACCCTCCAGTCCTCAGGTACAGTGCCAGATGCCAACGTTAGGTTACAAATTACTACTAGTAGGTTTGCAATTTCACATTTGAGTTCCTTCAGAACTCTGGGGTGAATACCATCTGGCCCTGGTGATTTGTTCGTATTAAGCTTGTCAATTTGCTCTAGAACCTCCTCCAGGGTCACGCTGATTTGTGACAGTTCATCCAATTCATCACCTACAAAGTAGGGTTCCGGCGTGGGTATCTCCCCAACATCCTCCGCAGTGAAGACCGAAGCAAAGAACTCGTTTAGCTTCTCTGCAATGTCCTTGTCCTCCCTGAGTGCCCCTTTTACTCCCTGGTCATCTAATGGCCCAACCGACTCCCTAGCAGGCTTCTTGCCTCTGATATACTTGAAAAAGGTTTTATTATTTGTTTTTGCCTCTTTAGCAAGTCTCCTTTCAAATTCTTTCTTGGCCTGCCTTATTAGCACCTTACAGTTACGTTGCCAGTGTTTATGCTCCTTTGTATTTTCCTCATTGGGGCTAGCTTTCCATTTCTTAAAGGATGCCTTTTTGGCTCTAATAGCCTCCTTTGCGTCTCCATTTAGCCACAGTGGTAGACGTTTAGTCCTCCTGCTACCTTTTTTAACTTGTGGGATGCATGTAATCTGGGCTTCCAAGATGGTGCTTTTCAACAGCCTCCATGCCTCTTGCAAACATGTAGTCCTTTCAACTGTGCCTTTTAGTTTCTTTCTAACTAGCTTCCTCATTTTGGCATAGTCTCCCTTTTTAAAGTTAAAAGCCAGTGCTGTACTTTTAATTAACTTTCTCCCTCCAGCAACTATGTCAGATTTGATTATATTATGATTGTTATTGCCTAGTGGCTCGGCCACAGTTACTCCTTGCACTAGTTCCTGTGTGCCACTTAGGACTAGATCTAAAGTAGCTCCTCCCCTCGTTGGTTCCGGAACCAATTGCTCTAAAAAGCAGTCATTTATGGCATCCAGAAATTTTGCCTCCACATCCCGCCCCGAGGAGGCATTCACCCAGTCAATATTGGGGTAGTTGAAGTCACCCATTATTATTACGTTCCCAGTTTTAGTAGCCTGTTTAATCTCTGTTAGCATTACATAATCAGTCTCTCTATTCTGGTCAGGGGGGCGATAGTATAGCCCCACTGCTATACTCTTCTGCTTGATACCTGGAATTTCAATCCATAGGGATTCAAGGGAACAGTTTGCATCCTGTAAAATCTTTATTCTACTTGCCTCAATGCTGTCCTTAACATACAGAGCCACCCCACCACCGACACCTCCTCTGTCCTTTCGATATATCCTGTACCCCTGGTATTACAGTGTCCCATTGGTTATCCTCATCCCACCAGGTCTCTGTGATGCCTATAATGTCTAGATCTTCCTATAGCCTATTAAACTCTAATTCTCCCATCTTACTTTTTAGACTTCTAGCATTAGCATATAGACACTTAAATGTATTCTTTTAAATTGTATCTTGTTCTCTAAGAAACTTCCCTTTTAAGGGGGAAAACTCATAGGGAAAGTTCTTGAAGCATGGTAAAATTTGGTCCATTATGACTGTTGACAAATCTGCTATGAAGAGGAGTGACTAGTTAGAGTGAAATGTATTAGCCCCTGTTATATGTCATATATTTTTATTTTATTTATTAAGATTTATATTGCACCCTATCCCCTGAGGCTCAGGGCAGCTCACAACAAATACATAAAACACAAATATAAAATACATAATTAAAACCCCATGAAACTAAAAACACCCCCTCACTCTCCCCCCAAAAGCTAGCCCTGCCCATTTAATGCCTAGCTGAATAAAAAGGTCTTACACTGCCTCAGGAAGACATTCAAATTAGGGTTTAGGTGAACCTCCAAGGGAAGGATGTTTCAAAGCCTATGGAGCAGCCACTGAGAGTGCCTCTCTGCGGGCCTGATTCGTATGAAACTGGACCAATGATGGAACCTGCACAGATGGACCTCGGCAGTTAAGGGTCACAAAAGACATAAGGAGTGAGGCAGTCCTTCTGATATGTAGGGCCCAAGCAGTTTAGCAGGGATGGGACCCGGGGACAAAATTCGGTTTTGGTTTTGTTTCAGTTTTGGATCCCTGAATTCTGGTAAGTGGTTCAGTCTCAGTTCTTTTCCCCATGGGAAAGAGAATCAAGGACCATATGAAACACAGGGATCTGGGACTGAAACCCACACTGGGCAGGCTGTCCCATTCCCCCCCCCCCGACTCCCAGCCTTGGGAGTGTAGGGATGGGGATCCATGTCCCTAACACTCCCACCCACTGGGGCCTGACTTTACCAGGCCACAGGGGGGCTGAACTTACCTTTGCTGCTACATGTTCACAGGATAGGGGCAAGGAACAGCTGCTGGCTGGGCTGCTGGGTTCACTGCTGACAGTTGGGCCTCCTCTGCTGCTGGGTGGTGGCGGGAGCCGGCTCCGCTGCTAGGCTGCTGGGCCTTCTCCATCATGCATGCGCAGAATGGCTCCATGTATGCGCAGAACAGCTGCCTTCTTCCAAAATGGCACCGACTCCACTGGCGCCATTTTGTATAAGTGTTGAACATGCGCAGAATGGCCTTGGTGGCCATTTTGTGCATGTGCACTGCCGCTCCAGCAGCATTTTCTTCAGCAGGACCAGCAGCGATGGCAGACCAAGGAAGAAGACTTGGGGAAGGCCCAGATGAGGAGCTGGCTCCGCTATTGGTGGCTGGGTCTCCTCTGCTTCTGGCTTGCTTCTGGCAGGAACTGGCTCCACGACCGGGTGGCCAGGCCTTCACTGCCACCCAGCAGTGAAGAAAGCCCAGTGGCCTGGGAGTGGAGTCAACTCCCACCACCACCCAGCAGCAGAGGAGGTCTGGCTGCTGGCAGCCATCCCTCAACCCCATCTTTTGCACCCGGACCAGCAGCGGTAAGTGGAGGGGCAGGGGGGTGGGATGTTAGCGGTGTGAAGTGGGTCCCGGGGAATGGGGGTGGCGGAGGTTTCCCCAGCCGACTCTTCCCATTGAAGTCAATGGGAGGATTTCCTCTTGACTTCAATGGGAATATAAGATCCAGACATTGGAAACTGAGATGACCCAATTTTCAGAACTTTCGGTTTCAAACTGAACTGGTCATTTTGAGGCTGTTTTGCTAATGAATTTGAAGGCCTAAAAATATGGTTCCTTCTGGAATGAAATTCTTCCTTGCTTTTAGGATCCTCGAAAGACACCATGTCCTAGAAACAGATAGGCCATTACTATATTCAATTTTAGCAGAAAGCCACTAACAGAGATCTTTGGAATTAAATTTGGCAACTTGCCTGGATATATTCAGTTTTTAACAAGCACTGCTTTGTGCTTTAGCACCCTATGTTCCCACCCCCAAGTTTGTAGCTGGAGAGAGGGGGAGAAACAAAAACAAAAAGAAACACAAAAGCAGCTGCTAGAAAGAAAATGTGAGGGGAGAAGGAATAAAAAAGAACGAAAGGGAAAATATTCCACAGTAGCTGTGAAAGTTATCAA
Source organism: Sphenodon punctatus (assembly GCA_003113815.1). Taxonomy (NCBI): domain Eukaryota; kingdom Metazoa; phylum Chordata; class Lepidosauria; order Sphenodontia; family Sphenodontidae; genus Sphenodon; species Sphenodon punctatus. The sequence goes on along the minus strand of QEPC01000801.1, from coordinate 8,659,104 downwards.
AAGATGGCGGTGTCATTTTAAACTAGATCACACACTTAATTTTTAGAAAGCTCTTGGATTATTTTGATTTTTTAAAGCTGAAATATAGTATGGTGGAATGCTCCATTTACAGCTAATCTTTGAACATTCTCTTACTGAGCAATAGTGTTTGTATTAAGTTAAAATCTAGAATACTTTATCTTAAAATTTAGGTGCAGGAATTCCAAAGCAACTTTTTATTCTGTTCAGTGGACAGGTTTGCTTTGCAGTATAGGAGAAGAGCACTCTGGATTTGAGTTATTCCAAAAGTATAACAATCCTAACTTCAAGAAGTTTAACACAAAGATCCTTAGACTGTAGCTTGGCCATTTTCTCCATTCCCATATCCACAATATATTTGTAAAAGTGCAATGGCTTGTACTTCACCGAAATGTATCTTCATGTATCTAATTAGCCGAAAAGTAGTATTCTGGTGAGATAACTATGTTGCGTAAATTCTTGGTAACTTGGAAGATAAAACTTTTAAAAAGCCACGTTCAGAAAGACAAAATGATAGATAACCAAACTAGCACAGGGCGGGGGAGAGGGGGAGTATTGTAGACAGAAAAACATGAAGCTGTTAGCCTCAAGGATGCCACTTTAAAGCTATCCCCTGAGCAGAGTAACTGAGAGTCATTTTGATTAAGTGATCATAAAATAGTAAAACTGTCTTGAAATTGCTGCACTTCTGGCTGCTGGTTTATATTGCCTATTAGTGACAAAATGGGACAGTGAAGCCCATTGATAATGTAACCCACTAAACTTGGTTACACAAGCACTCACTATGGTTTCTGTGTCTGCAGGAACAGTGAGGGGGTTCATTCTGGGGTGAAGCCACATCAGCTGGGTTGAGCCTTATCCCACGTGCAACAGTTGCAGGCACTACACTGCTGGGCCAGTGCAGAGAGCAGGACAGATGGCTGTTCAATAACTTTATTAAAAGTATATGCTTTAGAACAGCACTGAGGGCCATTGTGGCTCTAATCAAATTATCAAGTTAACTTTATTTAAAACAGTAACATTCTCTAATAGGAGATCCCTATCTAGGACTCTAGCCCCAACATACACCTGCAATTGTTCAAATCAAGTTGTGAACACCAGCAATCAGGCATCCCTGGGGGGGGGGAGGGGGGGAGGAAAATGTGCTAGCGCCGTCTGTAGCGGCTGGCAGAAGCCCATAAATTGCGGGCAGGGGGCTGTCTGTTGGAAGGACTCCCAACCCTGCCCACGGGGGAGGCAGCAGCATGTGGATTCCACCGAATGAACACGAGTTCCGGTTGCTTCCCTTCCCATGTGTTAAAATCATGTATGGCAAGGTGAATGTGCGAGAGAGTTGTGCTGAATTGTGGAAGAAATATTTCTTCTTTTTAATATTAAAAAAAATCATTTTGTGAGGCTAGGGTTGAGATCCTGCATTGTTTATGAGTTTTAAAAATGTGCAGAGAGGGGAATACGAAACACAAAACAACTAGTGCAACAAAAACAGGGTAAAGGCAACATTCAGGCTGCAAAGGGAAACTCTAGGGGCGGGGAGAACCTGGGAAAAAAGAAACCTAAATTACCTGTGCAACAAGCTTCCCATTTTTATGGCAGTAGATTATAGTGGCCTTTAATTACATGATCACATGTTCATAATTTCTGTGCTACCATGCCTTGCTTAAAGTGAGCATTGAACTATGCACAGTGACTGGGGGAAGGAAGTAGTGTTGTTTTGAATATAGAGTAGTTCTGGAAGCATAAAGAAGGTTGCCTACAAAAATTAAATTTGGTCATCCATCATTTCATCTTTGTGAATGTGGCTTCTAGAAATTAAATTTTAATGTAAATATAATTTTAAAAATTCACTAGGTTAAAGTATTAGTAATTTTTTAAAAGAAAAACCCTCCCTGTTCAGTAACTTGCCTTATTAGCTGCATGCAAAGAATGAGCAGAGGTCTTGTGCTTATAAGTTGCCATGAAAGTAATGCGTACGCACAAGGAGGCAGTATTATGACTGCGTATATGTAACCTTTGCAGAGTTAAGCACTTGTAAATCAGAGGGTGCCATCGTGGCCCAATCCTTTTAGGCTGTAACTTGGTATATGTTAACCTAACATTATCTGCAGTAGTGATAATTTGTTGTGCTGCTGTCACTCTGGTCGAGTTTGGCTCCAGCTGTTCACCAGAGTAGTTTGAGTACTAAACATTAGCACATCTGACCATTTTTGGAACAGGTTTAGGACATTCCTTTTGGTGCTTGAGTATAATTTACAGCTGCACAGTAGGCCAATACTACATTATGAGTCACTGAGTTAAGAGAAAAAGTTTTTGTGATTGCTTTGTGAAAGTGATCTTTAGGAATTCTCTGTGGCCGGTTTGTTTCCAAGAGATTAGCTTCTTAGCAAGTAGACACATAAGTTAACCTGCAAGTCTGAGGATGTTAATCAGTCATCTCTATTGCCATGTGTTGTTATATGAACCTCCTGACACTGCAGCATTCAAACTACACCGCAGAAGTGACATTCTTATATACAGTAAAAAAAAAACCTCAGAAACCATTTAAAAATAAAAATGTGACTTCTGTCGTGGGATGAAAAAAAAGAAAAAACACTGACCACTCTTACAAAAGCCCGCTAAGCTTTTGTGTGCTGTAGTTGGATGTCAGAAATATTAATGATGAATACCTGGCTGTGTACTGAAAACTATTAAAGCAAGAGTTTTCTTGGGTTTTATTTTAAACTGCAGCTGCCACTAAACTAGGGGAAAGTTTTTAACTCAACAGCATTGAATGACCTAAATGCTAAGATGAACATGTGAATCTGAATAATTTCCCACAAAACATGCTGGATTTTTGCATTGCAGCCTCATTTTCACAACATGCCTAACATGGGGGTTAGTCACCACTTTGAAAACTGCAATATTTTGGAAAACTGTTAGTGAAGCAAAAGAGAGAAAAAAAGTAGAACCCCCAGAAGATCTTAATGACAATTATCTGAAGTGCCTTGGGACAAATGGACTAAAAAAAAAATGTCAAGGTTGAGATTCATGATAAGAAACTTGTTGTCACTAGGGATGGAACTTCGGAATGATTTTCGGTTTCAGTTCTCCCAGATTTTTGGTTCTCGTTTCACTTGTTTTTTCGGGCTTTTTTGCATTGGTTTTTTGTTGTTTGTTTTTCCATTGATTTCTCCCATTGAAGTTAAGGGGGGGGGGGGTCGGAGAAATGAGATAAAAAATGCAAAGGTGGAACTGAAACATCAGATTTTTGGTTTTAAAACCGAAATGGATATTTATTTGGACCGTTTTAGTTCTGTCCAAAACCAAAATTCCCATCCCTAGTTGTCATCAAGAAACTTTCCTTGTTCTAATCCCATTGCTGCAACGTGCATTGCAAAAGAAGCTGCAACCTCTTATTTGGCCACCATCATCCATATCCATGTAGCCTCAAGGCTAGACGGTTGCAGTGTGCTCTCTATGGGGCTGCCCTTGACGACTGTTTGGAAGCTGAAGCAGAATGAAGCAGCCCATCTTCTGCTACGAACTGGTCACCAGGAGCGCATTATACCAGTGCTCCGGAGTATGCACTGGCTGCCCATAGCTTTCTGGGCACAATTCAAGGTGCTGGTTCTGACCTGCATAGCCATGAACAGTTTGGGCCCCAAATATCTGAAAGACCACCTCTTCCCTCATGTCTTGTCATAGCATCTTAGGTCAGCTGGGAGCGCCTGTTGGCAGGTAACCTCTGCCTGCCAAGTTTTCACAATAAGGGCACGCAAAGAGGCATTCTCATTGGCTGCCCCACAGTTACAAAACTTCCTTCCCTTAGAGATTTGTCTAAGCCCAAGCCTGCTCATCTTCTGGAAGCAATCATATAAGGCCTTCTTTGTTTGTCTAGGCATTTGACAGGCAGGGATAGGGTTGGGTGAGGATTAGGTGGGGTAAGGGCATTTTTTAATATGTTTTTAATGTGTTTTACATGTTGCAGGATGCTTTGAGCCTTGGGGGAATTTGAGGGTATGGAAATACTTGAGCTAGAAATTGGGAGAAAACCTAGGTTCTAAAGTAGAGAATAGGTTATAGGCTCAGTTTCCCTTGTTCAACAGCTTTGCTATGGTGTAAATCTACTGGGTGAACCCCAAACTCACATTAACTTTAGTGGGCTTAGGTTTCACCCATTGACTTTCTCTTCTCACATTCATGTAGCTCAAGAGTGTCAAGTACTATATCTTGATTATTTACATAATTATTAAAATGTTAGGTTGGAGCACTGCTTCTGCAGGAAAGAACCAAGACTGTTAAAAATAGCTTTTGGCGTTGGAGGAATGGAATTAAAACCTTAATTTAACATAAAATACATCTATCAAAACTACATAGGGGTCTTCCTTTTCAATCGTCCTCTTCAGCATATTTTACTGAAAGTTGCATTTCTATCGTGTTCTGCTTCTTGAACAATTGGCATGAATGGTTTACGTAGAATGTGAACTCCTAGTTTTGCTGCCTTGGAGATCTTTTCTTTCTTTCTTTCTTTCTTTCTTTTTTTTTAATATGGACAGTTAAAATTATGTTTCTACTAAATAACTGCCATCTCTCTGAGACAGTGTTCAACAGAGTTTGCTTTCTGTTTAGCTAGAGGAAGCAGGATCTACTGCACCGTATACAATTTGTGCAACTACAAATCCTGTTCATTTTATTCTTTCCTTCTAGAACTCAGATTCTTCTGGAAAAAGCTGTTTATTCAGTTCCAGTAATCGTAACATGGTGGCACAAGCAGAAGCCAGCTGATTAGTTATTGGCAGTTGCACTTGCAAGATGTAGATTTACATTTTGTTTCAAATACTAGCATCCACACTCAAAACGGAATGCAGGCAAAGCCACAGTTATAGTCTGACAGCATGGTGACTACACCCTATGGTATTTTGGTTTGTTTTTCCCCAATAGCATTTCTTTTATTGAAAGAGTATAAATTGTTCAGTATAAATTGTTGGTTTGTGCAACAGCCACAAGTAAATGCCCATTGCAAGTCCTGCAAGCTTGATATGGGGCTTGTCCAGTAGGGGGAGGGTCAGGGGATGAAACAGTTTTCCCCCCCTCTCCTTGCCTCCTCTCTTCTCCTCTCTCTGTTCTCCATCTTGTCCCATGCAGTCTGTACAGTATGGAAGCATGTCTTCTGAGCTCTTAGTAATGTTCTGTTTTGAAGAAACTTCTGCTGTGTGTTGTTCAACAGAAAGCTAACTCTACAATATAAATAATATTCAAAATTTTCTGAGGATCCTTTTTAAACAAAGTAAAATTAAAAGATGAAAATGTTTCGCAACATTTCCTATGTATTCCTAGCTTGCATTCTACTTGGGTGTAAAACCGCCCTGCGTCTTTTTTTTTATCGAAGGGAGGGATAAAAATTTAAGTAAATTAAATAGTGCAATTTAAGCATATCATGTTTGAAAGATTATTCAAATATAGGCCCCTTATTTAGTCATCCCAATATAGATTTATTCATTTAAATTTATTATTCTACACTATCCCGAGGGCTGAGGTGGGTTACAATACACACAATCATAAAATCAGCTTATCCGAAACTTCCCCCAAACCTATCTTTGTCTGTCAAATATCCGGCCAAATAAAGGTGTTTTACATTGCTTCCAGAAGATCAGAAGACTCGGGTTTAGATGTAGCCCTGAAATGAGAAATCTCGGTGAGTGCTGCTTCTGTTGGAAGCAGGGCATTCGCCAAGATTCATGCAGTGTGGAAAATTACTGGCTTTCCCACTGTTTTTGCCATTTCCCAATATCTTTTGCAAGTTGAACAGGGCTGCTATGTGCCAGTCTCAAGCCATGTGTTAACCCCTGGGGGCTGTGGAAATGAAAACATCCCTGCTAAACACTGGGGAAGTGCTGTAAATAGCTATAAAAGTGCTATAAAACTGTTGCAAAAGTCCCCCAAAGTGACACAAATGATGGGGAGAAATGGCGGAAGCGTGGGATCACCGGAGACTGATGAAGTACTGATGGACACTCGCAAACACTCCCCAAAGGTTGGTATTTCTCTTCAGAATGAGAATGCTTGCTCTCGTCATCCCTTCTCAGATGAAGCTACAGGGGAAGGGAATTCCAAACCACTGAGAACGCCTCTTTGCGTGCCCATGATGTCTGGATCTAATGCAGTGATGGAACTTGCAAGAGGGCACATCCAGCTGCCCTGAGGGGATGCAATGAAAATTTTAAAAATAAATTTTAAAAATCCCTCCCTATCCCTTAGGCTCAGGGTGGTTTACAGTTCTTTAACTTACTGACCCTAACATTAAGAGTTGAGTTAATTAATCTTAGCTGTAAACCTTAATTGTATAATTATTTAATTATTGAATGATTATCCATTATTTCCTTATTTATTATTTAATATATATTATATATTAATTAATTAACATTTAACCTTAAAATGTAAGGGAGAAGGCGGTCCTTTAGATATGCAGAGTCCAAGCCATTTAGGACTTTATAGATCAAAACTAGCATCTTGAATTGTGCCCAGAATGTTATTAGCAGCCAGCCAGAGTCAACCGTAGAGCACCAGCATAGTGAACTCGGACAATTCAAAAAGCGGGCAGCCACGTTCCGCACCAGCTTCAGCCCCTGACTGAAGCCCCACATAGAATGCATTGTAGTAGTCTAGCCTTTGAGGTTACAGAAGCATTGGATGATTGTGGCCAGGTCTAAATCGGATAGAAAAGGATGGTCACAGCTGTCCCACCAGATGGAGTTGGTGGAAATCTCACGTTCCAGGCACATCACAGGATGCAGGAGCACACTAAGGCTGCAAGCCTGAGTAACCAGAGGAGGCTGTATGCCCTTGATAATGGGCGTCCTTATCATGCCCTTCTCCAAGTCACAGGGCCTGCCAACCATCACTTTGCCGGGCTCCAGTTGGCCGCAGGCCCATGTGCAACCGCACATGTAGCACATGCCTGGGGCCGGTCCTGAGTCTTCTCTGGATTGAACTTCAGTTGGGTTCCCCTCATGCAGTCCATAATGGCAGCCAAACACTGTGCAAGTGCCAAGACTGCAGGGCCTGGGTTGCATAAAAGAAAAGAGCGAGAGTTGGGTGTTATCAGCATACTGAAATTCTAAATCTCTGTACACTCTCATCCAGCGGCCTTAGAAACCCATTGAACGGGAGGGGGGACAAGACGAAATCCTGCAGGGTATTCCAGAAAACTTAGGGGTGATCTCAAGAGGACATTGAGCACCACCCTTTGAGATTTCTCTGACGGGAACAAACTGAACCACTTGAGAAGTCCTGCAAACTCCTGCCAAATCATGCAGTCATGTCATCAACACCTCATGATCAACTGTATTGAAGGCTGCTGAAAGATTTAACAAGATCCGGCGTGCTGATCTCGAGGCATAGATCATTAATCAAGGCAACAGGCTCAGTCTTCGTACCATGCCTAGGATGACAGCTAGACTGACATGGGTCCAAGAATCCATTGGTGCACTCAAAGCTGCAACATGACCACTGTTCAGTAATCTTTCCCAAAAAAGGGAAGGTTAGAAACGGGGCAGTAGCTGGCAGGGGAGTCAATGTCAAGGAATGGCTTCTTGAGCAGGTGCTGGACAACCACAGTATAGAGGCCATCGGGCACCCTGCCCCTTGTGAAGGGGAAAGGTTAACCTCCACTAGCAGTGGCCCCAGTGTGTCATGGCTAGCTTTCCCCAGCCAGCATGGATATGCATCTAGTTCACAACTGCTTACCTGCATCACTCCAAGTACACAACCTGCATCAATGGGCAACACTAATTGAAGCTGATCCAAACAAACTGAACATCCACAACCGCAAACTCTGACTCTACCCAAACTAGTGTTTTCCGAATCATACAAAAAAAGAAGCGACTTTGTCTCCAAAGTATGTGGCAGATTTGTCACAGCTGGCTGTAGATGGTTCATTCTCCAAGGGGAGACAACCAGAATTCACCAGTCTGTTCACCACCCAGAACAGCTCCACTGGATGGCACTTTGCAGATGCTTTGGCAGCAGAGAAGACTACTTTGGCAACCTAAGTTAGGGAGCTATGTTTTTACAAACTCTTAGACTTTCTCTCTGTTGGGATTTTGCATCTAAAAACACATTTCAGAGAAAACTCTGGTTAAAGTTTGAGTTTATGTAGGCTTGCAGTATCATAGGGTTAAACTTCTAGTGCTGTGCACTTTCATAAATGAACTTTCACTGGGTGGAAAAAAGCTTCAAAGAGCCTCTTGATGGCCAAATGGAACAAATGCATATATGCCAAACGTTTAAATCGTGGACTCTAGCCATAATTCAGTGGAAAATAGTACTGTGTAAGTTTGGGGATGATTGAACTATCTGGTCAGCTAATTAACTATAAATGCCTTTGGGAGAGGACTGGTATATTTTTAGACAATTTCTTGCAGTTTGAGACAGCTTTGGGGATGTATGGATGCCAAGAATCTGCGGATGAAAGCTGTTGCACACTATCCTGAATAATCAGGATGTACAATGATACATGCATAGCCAAAAAATGAGAAGTAATTGTTAGGAAGCTATTCTCAATTTTATGTCCTTTATCTTAAATATTATTTTTAAAAAAGCAGAGGTGGGGAAGGAGAACTTGCTTCCTGTTCTTTCAAGTCTGCACTAGCTTCCAATAGCTTTCCAGGCACAATTCAAGGTTTTTATCTTTTAAAACCGTGACCTTTTAAAACCCTAAACAGCCTTGGCCCACATATCTGAAAGTCTGCCTCTTCCCTATGGTCTGTCATGATCCCTGTGGTCAGCTGGGAGCACCCTCTTCCAGGAATCATCTGCCCATCAAGTTCAACATGAGCTGGTGATATCTTTCTTCTCTTTACTATTATACATGACCGCTTATGCTGTGTCGCATGACCTGTTACTTCGTCATTCCTCACATGATCTTGCTACTTAGCATATTGCACGTTCTTCTCAATCATTTTTAATCAGACGGTGGCCATAAGCTTTAAATTAAGCCATAGAAACGAAGATGATGGAAATCACCAGTAAGGAATGTGAAATTAAATTGAATGATAAAAAGTTGGGAAACGTTGAAAATTTGGACCTGTCTTGGCAGTAGAAAAATAAAGCCTGAACTAGATGAAAGAAATGGGAAGGCAGGAAGAGCATTCATATTGCGTAAGATATGGTATTGTGATTAGATCAGTTTGGTTAACAAAATTAGAATGTGTAATAGCTGTGTAAAAGCCACCTTAATTTATGGCTCAGAAACATGGTCCATGGAGGTAGAATATAGACTATGAGAAACTCAATACAAATCTAATATTCAGAGTACTTTGTAGGGTTGTGCACCAGGGACCCAATTCGTATTTCATAATTTTGTTGTTACTTTGTTACTATTTAACTTAATATTTTGTTATATATAAATTAATCATTGTTAGAAAATTTTGTCCCCCCCCCCCAATTAATTTCTATAGCAAATGGATTTCTGGCTGTAACGTCTTCATTTCATATCCGATTTGCTTGAAATTTAGTCTGATTGTACTCCTTATCTGAAGGGATCATCACTGCCAAATTTCCTGAAGATTGGATAAAGGGTTCCAATTGTACAAGCAGTTGAAGGTTTGTGCTTTATGCACACATTTGCAGCTATAACGTCTTTGTTTTCCATGCAGCTTGGGTGAAAAGTGTACACATTGTACCCAACTGGAAAGAGATCATCCCTGCCAAATTTCAGAACGATTGCCTAAAGAGTCTTAGTTTTATAAGCAATATCAGTTTCATGATTTAAACAGAATTTGTAAATTTCCTTAAATCACGTGCAGGTGTTGCTTCTGTTTAAACTAGAGGTTTTACTAGATGCAGACATCTGCTTTTTGGAATATTTGTAGAGAGAGTGAATAAGACAGAAAGAGGTGGGCAGAGCAGAGGAGGAGCAGGTGCCAGTGGCACTGGCACAGCCTTCAGTCATTGGCACCCCAAAATTGGTGGTGGCAAATGTGGGGGAGAACAGGTGTAGTGTTCTGTTTTTTGAACACTTGCAGTGAGGCCGAAGACTACAGCACACACACAAACTGCACTGAATAGAGCAGGGTGGTGTCACTTGAGGTCATCTGCATTTTTCTAGTCTAGAGTAGTGACAGATTTATCTTGGAGTTATGGGGGGGGGGGGAGAATTAAATACAGGTATCCCCTCCCCAAACTCAATTACCTTCCCCGCCACCCTAGGTAATTAACAAACCTTCACTTCCTGTGCCTCTGCTCTAACGGGAGGGTATCTGAAGAGGCGATGTTGGCCCTTTTATGCTGGAAGGAACTGACTGGATCTTCTGAACTGGACCCCTATTCAGCTGCTAATGTTCACCTCTGTGTCTATTTCTCCCCCTCCCCCGATTAATTAACAAGCCTTCACCTCCGGGGCCTCTACTCTGTGGGCGGTAGCCCTTGGGTGCCATCTAAAGGGCAACGACAAAGGGCAGTGGCCTTTTTACAGCCATTTTGGGGCCACTTGGGGCTGGGTGGTGTACCGCCCTATTCCTGTGACTCTCTGCTATACCATTCACCACATCACTACAGCATGTCAGCACCCATCCATCAATCCTGCCCTCCTGCTTCCATGTACCTCTCTTCCCTTCTTCTTCTTTCCTCCCTAGCTCCTTATCTCCCAACTCCCTCCTTGGACCAACATCAATCTGCACCTCCACCTCCTCACATCTTAGCACCCCCCAAACCTAATCCCCATCCCCTGTCTCCCCCCGCCCCCAATCTCAGCTGCCTTTCTCTTGTGCCCTGTGGAACTGCCACTCTTTCATCCAGAAAGCACCATTCATCCATGATCTCTTTCTCTCCCAATCCCTGCAGCTCCTTGCCCTTACAGAAACCGGGATACCCACCCGTAACACTGCCACTCCTGCTGCCCTCTCCCTTGGCAGTTTCACCTTCACCCATTCACCACACTCTGAAGGCTGTGATGGCAGTGTTGGCCTGCTCCTTGCTCAATCGTGCCAGTTCCAACCCCTCACCACTCCTCCCTCTCACTCTTTCCCCTCCTTTTGAGGCCCGTTGCATTTGCCTCTACTCCTCCCTCCACCTCCATGTGGCTGTCATCTACTGCCCCTCCAGTAGAGGTGGGACCCCGGGCCCATTACCGGCTACCGGATTTACCGGTTACTGGTTCTGCAAAAACCGGATTCCCGGATTAAATCCGGTATACCGGTACCGGATTTATTTCATTGAGTTCAATGGGGCGCTGTGTCCCCATTGAACTCAATGAAATAAATGAATTCCTTCCCCCTCCC
>QEPC01000801.1:8615393-8628771 GCA_003113815.1 Sphenodon punctatus | reverse complement strand
TCGGGCCGCTTCCTGTAATGCCTCATGCTGTACCGGGGTTGGCGCCCTTCCCCACTGATTGGTTGGCAGTCCCCTGGCTATGGGGGGCCTGTCTGTTACCTGCTTGCCCCCTGTTCTTAGTTCCATATTGTCTGAACCTACTACATGTAGAGGCGGCGTGGTCGCCCGCACACTGTGTGCACACATGTTTGAATTTACATTGGGTACGAAAACACCTGCCACCATCGTTAAAGTCCCAACATGTAGGTGCTGCCGTAGATAGTCGTAGCCTGCCCCTTTGTCCCCCTTCGGCTTGCTGCGTACCCCCAACACGCGAGAGCACATGACCGCTGTCTGATTGTGGGGTATACCTGGCACAGCTAATGCACTCCAGCCATATATCATGTGCATGGAGGTCCCAGCGCAAGCGAGGGTTATTGCCTGCCCTACGTCGGAAAGATTCGTCGTAGCGCAGCCAAGCGCCTGGTCCGCCTGTATCATAAGCTCGGCGCACGATGTCCGAGTACTTAATCATCTCCAGCCCACGCTCCGGGAATCTGGCCAGTGTCACCCCCANGCAGCCAAGCGCCTGGTCCGCCTGTATCATAAGCTCGGCGCACGATGTCCGAGTACTTAATCATCTCCAGCCCACGCTCCGGGAATCTGGCCAGTGTCACCCCCATGTAAATCGTATAAGCAGCTGTCCAATTGGACCAGGTGCGTTCCGCCTTTGGTTTTTTGAATTTCTCTTTCTCCTTTCTCTCCTCCTTATCGTTGGGATCTGGTATGGGGTCGCTAAACAGGAGGGCGAATACATCAATATATTCCCCGCTCCAGATTTTTTCTTTAGTGGCTTGGAGAAGGTGCTCACCTATAGGAGCCGATACGTCGGCATGACCCCCAGACAGGGGCCTGGGCTCATCCCTGAGGCCACAGCACCTAGCATTGCGACCCATGCAACATTGTTCAGCTCCCCATACTTGGGCCGCTGCTTTGTACCTGGGGGCTGGGCAGTGCGCGCACCCAGTATGCTGGCTATGGGGGGAACGTCCCCTCGTATGCCCTCCCCATTCCCAACCAGGGGAGGACTGGATCCGTCCCCTTTCCATATTGGTGCTAGCTAATGGTATGCATTCCCCGTCATGGCTCCTGTCAGGGCCTGTACATCCATAGTCACCATCCCCTTCCCACCAGCTGCTGTCCACATGCTCACCTTCGTAAGCTTCCGGGTTGTACCGCGTTCTTGGGTCCCCACTGGTGCGCCTCAGCCCTTGTTGCCCCTAGTGGGCTGCCTCCAGGCTCTCCGTCAGTGCTTGCATTCCTTCCTTGAGTGCCTCGATTTGGACATGGAAGTCGGGTGTACCTTCGTCCCTCCGACCGCTGGGTCCCGGTTCCTCTTCTCTCCGTCTGCTAGGGCCTGGCTCATCATCCCTGTAACGAAAAGGGAGCGCCCGACGCCGCCCGCTTCCCTGGCGACGTGGGCCCTCCTCATATCCTGGGGTATTATCTTCCGATCCCCGGTCTCCCGTGGCAGCTTGGGTGAGCTCATCCTCCTCACTCCTCCTGTTATCCCCTCCCCCCTCGCATGCTCTCTCCAATTCTTCTACGTGGGCCTGATATCCCGCAAGTTGGGCCTGCATGGAGCGAAGGGCAGCCTCGTGTGAGGCCCCTTGCTTTTGTTTCCCTGTGGCTCCCGTCTTTTTTATAGGGGCCTTCTTTGCCTGGGCATTTCCTTGCCCTTTCTTTTTACGGGGGGCCATACCTGTCCCACTCTTCCCTTCAGAGGCCCCTTAAATTAGTTTGGGGGCGGTGTACCCCTTACTCCCAAATTATGGCCTGTTAGTTCTGCTAGGCTAACGGGGGGGGGGCTGTAATGCCCTTCTGGGCTATCTTGAGGGGGGGGCTGTAGGGCCCTCTGCGGCTCAAGAAATGATATTTTGTGAAGGGGGGGCAAAGGCTAGCCCCACGCAGGGTCTGCTGGGCCCCACTTGCCTCTCTCGCCCTGCCCTGTGGCCCCCCTAACTATGGCTATGGTCTATTGGTGTGTTTTTTTTTGGGGGGGAGTCCTCTAATGTCCCCTTATTTTTTGTTGTGTGTGTGGGGGTAGCTGGAGAGCACCAGTGCCCGGGGAGAAGCCCCCGCTCGCAACCCGGTGGGGGATGTAAGAACAGACCGTCCCCGAACTCAAAGCGCCCAGTCGGGCCGCTCCTCTCCAGTCCCACACGCTCGATGTTTGGCCCCCCCACCGAGATTACTCATCCCTCGGCAGCTCTGGGGGGGGGGGAACAAGCTCCGCGCCTCAGCGAAGATCCCGGACCTCGTCAACCACCCTCCCGCTGCGCAAACCTCCCGGCGGCAAGGCCTGACTCGACCTAAAGGCTTGCCGCGTGTCTGTCTCCCCGCTCTCCGCCCGGCCGAATGAGGCGGCAGAGCAGGGATTCTAAGATGGCGCCTGGGAATCCCGCTCTCGTGAGAGTCCCGGGCGCTTTTCAGTTAGGTTGCCTAGCAACCCCAGCCTTCTCCCTTTGCCGGCGTGCGGCCGCTCACTCCCCGTCTTCCTTGTCGGGGAGGGGAACGGGCGCCGCCAAACCCCCGCCGCAATGATCACGGAGGGGACTATGAGTGAGGTGGTTGTATAGATATACAAGTTGTTTAACATTTTAAGGTTGCCTGGGGGGAGGAGGGGTGTTGTGGTTTTTAAAAATTATTTTTAGTCCAGTCTCATAGTTAAGTAATAGACTTCTTTGAATTTACACATATGCAAATTTTATGCAAATTACATTCCACACCATCCTGCATTTTGCGTGTGTCTGTCCCTAATTTCAGATTCCAGGGGCTGAGAGAAATGCTTGCGGGGCGGGGTGGGGGGCTAGCTCAGGGAAGGAGCCTGGAGCGGAGCAACACTTGCCCATGCCACACAGTACTGGCGTGGCAGAGAGGAGTCAGCCGGTGGCTCCAGGATCCTCGCAACTAGGCTGTCTGAAAAGAGGCCATTTACTGTTTACCTTTTTATCACCCTTGCCACGAAGGAGTTTTTTTAAAGTACTCCTTCCACTTTTTTACAATTACATTCTTTATCACCAAAACACTTCCACTTTATTGAGGGTGACCTCATTTCAGCCTCTTGCTTATGTCCTGTGTAGAACACTCCTACCTCACTAATACTTCTGTCTTGCTCCTTTATCCCCATTAAAATATGTGAGTATTGTCTTCCCCATCACTGTGTCAGTCTTTTAGTATCTCTTCAAACTTTACCCTGTTTCTCATGATGAGGCTGGTTCTGATTCTGAAGGCATGCAATCCTTGCTGCATTTCACACCTCTGTTGCTCTCACAGAGTCATTCCTGAAGTTCCATCTGTCTGTATCTCTCTATCAAATTGCTGATCTCCCACTTAATGTAAGCATCTTTTGTATCTCCCACTCAACAGTCTTCCAAAACCTCCTATTTGCTTTCCATTCCTCCTAGCTGATGCTCCTGCCTACATTAAGGGTTACTCAGACGTGCTACATTTTATATCTGGGGTTCGTGTTTTATTTGATTCCTTATTGTAGTTGAGATTGATATCCGTTTAATAAAGTAGTCTCTTTTGTTGTATATAAAATACTAGATATGGTGCCCAGAGCTTGCCTCCTTGTGTTGTGTCACTCTAAGATTAGTGGTAAGCTTCTGAGTAAATTGGGGCTTATGGACATGATCCTATAGTGGGGATGCTGCTAGAATTGACAGTTAGTGGAGGGGAAAGTCCCATTGAAAAGACACGTGTGTGTCTGCTAGTACAGGTGCTATCCTGCCAGAATATTGCATTCCATTGTGAGAAATGGTGGATGGATGATGTAGAAAAGGGTTTTTCTGGCTTCCGTAGTACTGTTCATTTAAACTCCTTTGACCAAAGAGTGAACTTCTTTGACCAACTCACATCCCCAACATCTGAAAATGTTGGGGATGTGAGTTGGGATCTACAGTTGGAATGTAGTCCACATTGTTGTTTAATTAGGTATCTGGTGGCCTCTACTGGTACATCTACATAGAAATAATCACAGAAGCTATGAATTAAATCTGCACTTTCAGAAACTTAGTGCTCTAGAACACCCCAAAACATTTTATAACCAGCAGATTGTTGTACTGCATATTGATAATTTTAGTCCTCCCCCCCACATTATTTTTTCATAATCAATTCAAATGAAGATTTTTTAACTCTTCCATACCGTGTTTTTTCAAAATGGGTGAACTGCAGTGTCTTTTTAAAAAAAAAAATGTACTCAGTGGGGTTGGATGGCAAACTTTTTATTCTGTAGCCTTAAAATTAAGTGCAACTTTCTTAAGTTGCATGCCACACGTGATTGGAGGCTTACATGGGGATGTAAAGTACATTGCAAGTGAAATATGCTGCTTCTAGAAGTTCACAAGGCTGCATTGTAAAACCAGAAGCAGCTCAGATTGTCTATTGTCCCACTGTTTTGGTTTGGCAGTCAGATCCTAATTCATTGTGCTGTGATTGGCATCCTTTTTTTATTTGTTTGTTTCATGTCGGGGTACAGAGATGCTTTATCTCATCGCTGTAGTCTCTCTTAACCCCTTACTTGCATCCCCCTGAAATAACAAAAATGATCAAGCAATTTCGTAACTCTATGCAGTATGTTAAATAATATCGTTAGGGCAGAACTGTTACATTTCATATTTGTGGTTGGAGATCACATCTTAGACTGTCTTTTGGGAATGCATACACAGACGGAGCTTAAGTTGTGTAGGCATAGGTTGTTCTATACTGCTTATGGCTATTTATTTATTTTCTCTTGAGTATAGGGTGAGGGATACTGAGAAACAGGACTGGCTATTTCACAGATTCTGTTTTCGGATGTTTATAAACGAGACGCTAGCCCACACCGGGAGACTGTTCAGCCCACGTTCGGTGTCTGTTTATTAGTTGGCCATGAGATGCGTGCTCCCATGCACCACAGAGCCTCCACTCACGGTGAAGTCCTTAGACTTAAGACCTCTAGAGTAGAGATCATGAGGCTCTGGNTTTTTTTTTTTTTTTTTTTTTAAAGCACACAGATCTATGCACAGGTTATGTTTACCATATAGATGATGGTATGCATCGTTAATTTCCTGTCGTATAAAAACTAATGACTCAGTGGGGCACTTGTACGATTGTTACTTTTGAATGTAAGTGTGATGTGCTGGGATGCATGCTATAGTTTAATGCAGTCACCCCAAAACTTGATTATAGAGGTACAACTGCCTGCCTGTAGCAGCATCAGCTTCAACTGGGAGCAAACAGTGTAACTCTCATGGCCAAATTCAAACATCAGTCGGCACTAAACAGCTGATTAATGTTTGAATCTGCTGTCCACCCCTAAGATGGGTCATAGGTTAAAGAGTCACTTGAGGCTTGAGAACTGTGGTGCGAGTATCACCGATTAATTGGTATTTATCAAGTAAATCTAAATATCCACGCTGTTCTAGCCCTCTGAAGTGTGTGTGTGTGTGTGTGTCCTTTGTGTACATAGATCTAGAGATGACTACATAAGATCTAGAGAGAGCTCTTAAGAATTAATACAGAAGCTCAATTGGTCATTTGATAGCAAGATCTGATGCAGTGTTGCTGCCAACATTTGTGATTTTATTGTGAGTTGCAATAGTGATTAGTGTTCCCAGGTCATGTGGGTGGGCAAGAGTGATCACTGAGGACAGTTATGTATAACTGTTATGGGCATACACCACAGTAAAGTCTAATATGTGTGTTCAAATGGGATTGTGATTAAAAAGGAATGCAGAATGGAATTGAGAGTTAAAATGCTGTTCCTCCTTGTGACGTCCGTAAACTTTTTCATTTCTTTGTAGCTTGGAAAGGTGAGGCAGAACCATAGTCTGATTCCTGGGTACTTCGCTACTGTAAAAGAGCATGTAATCTAATATATGTGAATGCACCTTCATTTGGTTCAGATAATGATCTTTGACAATCAAGTCAAAATGGTTTCTTTTCTTCTTTTTTTTTAAAAAAATTGTAAATACATGGGGTGCATCTACAATGCACTTGTTGACGCACCCCCAATTGAGACACACACCACGGTTGGATTTAAAACTGGCCGCACTCTTTATTTCACATCATCACATAATGCAGGTGGGGTAATTGCACAAGCAATTCGGGTCCAGTATGCTAGCTAATTTATAACTTATTAACTCAAGTACTGCCCCTGAGGTGCCATCCAGTTTCAGTACCATTAACAAAACCTTCCCCCTTCGACAGCTCTTTGGCTCTGGCCGAACAGGGGAAAACAGGCCCAACTCTGGACACGAGTAAGGTGGTGAGTGCCTGCAAGGTCAGCGGACAGCACATGTCCTTACTGACCCCGCTAAGCCACACCTCCCAGGGTCATGACCCCAGTGCATGCTGCGCCCGCATTACACTAGGTAATGGTATCACTTCCCCATCTCTTACGGAGATGACTCTTCCTATCCTATTAATTCCTATTTAGCCTACCCTGGCATACTGGCCCCCTGCAGAGTGTGACATTTATTCACCCCCTCTGTTCACCCAAACCAGAATTCCAATACAATCAATTCCTCTTTTACTTTCTTTGAACCACAAATCATCCTATTTATTATCCATTATGAATACACCAAATATTTATTTTATTTTATTTATTTAAAATGTATATCCCGCCCCTCCTGCCCACAGGGCAGCCCGGGGTGGCGAACAACGATCAATAAATTTTTTAAAAAATTTTTTAAGCTATTTAAATTTTGCCAATTAAAGTTGTTGAATACATGTCAAATTGTTTAATTCCTCTAATATGCCAATATCAACCTATTTAACCTACTCTGCACTGTCAAGGAGGCGAAACAAGCGACCCTTTCAAAGGAAGGCTACCTGCCAAAATTCCTCCTTGGCTCCCTAACGGCAACCAGTAATCATACCCCAGTGCTAGAGGGGAGGTGGGTGGGCTGCCTCTTAGGCTCTGCCCTGCAAACTGCTGCTTCTCTCGCAGCCCGAGTGGATCAGCCCCTCCTAAGAGGGGCGGAGCCACTTTCAACTTGCAGCTTCCATACACCTGTGCTCCTGGGACTTTCTTATGACAACCTTTCACCAGCAGGGAGGGCATTCTAGCATGCCCCACCCTGCCTGCAGCGGCCTCATCCCTGTGTCCCCTATTCCTCAGGGGGTGCTACAAATGCCCCTTTGCCTCTATTTTATTCGCGAAGGGGACTTACCACTCCCTGGGCAGGCTTATCCTTCTTTGGGCAGCCTTACCATGCGATGCGGTGCATCGTGTGTCTGATGGCTGCCAGATGTCTCTTCCCCACCCCACCAACAGGGTGGGCAACTGGCTGCTACATGCTGTGTCCTTAGAAAAAATCCAGACACGCAGTGGGTAGCGGCCTTATTCAAAGTTGGGTAAGGCTACCCAAGGCGTAGTAGCGCTCCGCCGCTTGTGTGTTCTGTTCTGCCCCACCACACGGCGATGCCCCTTTTTGCCTTGGCATATTGGTTGGGAACCATTGCTTCATCATAATCACAGAAATGTCAGAGAGACATCCTACAGTATAAGTGGAGTCCACAAATGTATAAACTTGCAGATCAACCCTACTGAAACACAGGAAAGAACCCTACAACAATGATCTGTATTTATCAGCCTGTCTCTAAGCTTGGAAAAGTTAGGCAGCACCATAATCTGACACGGTGGTTATAATAGGAAAGGTTGTTGAACAGGTGGTTGCCCAATAATTCCAGGCTCATCTCGATGTCGTCAGATCCTGGACCCGTTTCAGTCAGGCTTTCGTCCTGGGTATGACAGAGACTGTGCTTGTGGCCTTGGTCGATGATTGTTACCTGGAGATTGACGGGGAATTCTACCCTTTTCATCTTGTTGGATTGGCCTTTTAAACAGTTGATCATGAGGTGGTGGTGACACGACTGTAGGATCTGGTGGGTGTGCATGGGACTGCTCTTGAGTGGTTCCACTGCTTCATGTCCGAGAGGTCACGAAGGGTAAAACCCCTGTGGAGTCCCACTGGGTTCTATTCTGTCTCCACTCTTGTCCAATGTGTATATGAGGCCTTTGGGCAAGGTCATTCGGAGGTTGGGTTGAAATGTCATCAATATTCTGATGACACCCAGCACTACTTCTCTTTTTCATCTGACCCAGGTCCTGAAGTCTCAGTGCCACTGCCTACTCAATGGCTGGCTACTGTCGGGGACTGAATGTGGGTGAGCCAACTGAGGCTGAATCCAGACAAGACTGAAGTGATTATGGTTGGCCAGCCCCGTGACCTGGAGAGGTTTGGGACCTTTGTTATTGATGGAGTTTGGCCCCCTCTGGTTAATCAGGTTTGCAGCCTTGGAATGTTTCTGGATCCCCTTGGTGCGACTGGGGTGTCAGGTTATGGTGGTGGCCAGGAGCACTTTCCATTGTCATGTATGCTTTTATCACCTTGAGGCTGGATTACTGCAACGCACTCTGTGTGGGTCTGCCCTTGATGACTGTTTGGAAGCTGCAGCTGGTGTAGAACATTGATGGCTTGGATCCTTTTGGGGACGAGGTGCTGCAAGCTCATTACACCGGTGCTCCGAAGTCTGCACTGGCTACCTATGGTTTTCTGGGCACAATACAATGTGCTGGTTTGGACTTTTTAAAGCTCTAAACAGTCTGGGCCCCATGTAGTTGAATGTCTTGTTGCGGCCCCTGTGGTTGGCCAGGAGCACCCTCCTTTGGGTACCATCCGTTAGCCTTGTTCAAACGATGGGCTCGCAAGGAGATGTTACAGATCGCTGCCTCTGTGTTATGGAATTCCCTTTCCCTGGAGGTTTGTCTGAGCCGGAGTGTCTTTTGGAGATTCTTATTTGTTTGAAAAAGGGGGTAGGAGTTGGTTTGGTGGGTGATTTTGGGGGAGTGTTGTGAGAGAAGTTGGGTGTGGAGAATTGGGAGGCAGTATTGGGTGGGTTTGGTAGGGTTTGTGGGAGATCTGGGGTTAAGGATTTTTTTTTACGATTTTAAATTTTTTGGTACGGTTTGTGAACCACCCAGATTCTCTGGGGGAAGGGTGGCATATAAATTTAAATAAATAAATAAATCAGTCCCTTGGGAGGCATTTTGATCCTTTTGATTCAAGTGCCTTGTTGCAAAGGAAAATTGTTTCTTTGGCAGATAAACTTTGGTTAGTAAAATTATATCTTTTTGTATCTTTAAAAATTATAAAAATAGTATTTTACTGTTGATGTACACAAACTATATGTATCTCTCGCAGAATGCTCTGAATTTATTCATTCATTCAGATTTGTATACCGCTCTTCCCAATGAGGCTTAGGGCAGCTTACAACATATAAAAGCAGCTAAAAATCCCCTTAGCCCCCAACAACCATTCCCTCTATCCCTGCCTGCCAAACACCTGGCCAAACAAAAAGGTCTTGCATTGTCTCTGGAAAATGAGCAGGCTTAGGCTTAGACAAATCTCCAAGGGAAAAGAGTTCCATTATCATGGGGCAGCCACCAAGAATACCTCTTTGCGCAGCCTTGTAGAACTTTCATGGGAAGACGGTATAAATAAGTCTGACAATAATGACCCAACTCAAGAAGGATATCCAACACAGTTTTAGTTTAAAACTAAAACTGGTTAGAAATTTTTTTACACATCTTTCTCTTTATGAATGCTCTTAATTTTATTAGTATTAGCAAAGTGCTTTGAAATTCTTTGCAGCCGATGCTATAGAAGCTTCAATTTCAATTAGTGTACTTACAAACTATTTAATATCGCATTTCTTGCATGCGTTGTCAGTCAAATATTATTAATTTTTATGGATTGTTAGGTAGGTCAGTATTTTTTAAATTATTGTTTCAGCATAGGTGGTGATGGTTGCCATATGGTTAACCTTGGGTTTAAAGCATTATGATTCATAAGTGTCATCTGTTCATGCTAAGTACTCCTGTGGCTTGCTGGCAGTTAAATTCAGTTATTTTTAAAATTCCAGGTCTGCTATGTAATATTGAAACTCGTGCCATATGGGATTATTTTTGCCCTCATAGTTTCTTCTCCTGTTCATCTGGCATAAAAACCACCTTCTCTGGTAATTGTGTTGTCAGACTGATTTTTAGAGCTGCATACAAATCCTCTTCAGTGACCTTTTCGCCCTCTGTAAAACAAATGGTTAGTTACTTAAGATTCCCCAACCCTGATCCAAATATTTAGAAGCAATTAATGGGCCAGGTTTCCCCATCCTAGTGATTCTCAGACTTATTAGACTCTTCCTCCTCAGTCTCCCCCCACCCCCGACCGTTACGTACATGCACACTCTGCTCTTGCCCCTTTGTCCCCTTTTGCCTTGCCTTCAGTCACCGTGAAGCTAGAGGTTTGGCAGATATTCGCCTTCTTATTCCCACCCGCACCTTGCCCCTGTGAGAACCACTGCTGTAGCCTATACAGATGGCATTTTGTATGATTTTGAAGAGGAAGGGATGAATGAGGTTACTTTTACATTTTTCTTTACGATATTGGTATCATTTGAAATTTTTTTAACCTTTACCTTCGGGCTTAAAAAAAATTGCACTCGCCAGGTCTTGGGGTACATTTGGACCCTTACAGGAAACTCCATTGTTGGTGGGGTCTATTTTATCCCCAAAACATAGTCTGTGTCCGAAAATGTCGAAAACCTTCAAACGAAGCACTGGAAGTGCGCGCACACATAGAAACGCATGAGAGAGTTTGTTTTATGGAGGTTGTTTTCACCCAAACATAACCAATGATCCCAAAAAGTCTTTTTCCTTTGTAAAAACTGTGAATTTTATTTAAAATACAAAACATTCATTGAACAAACACTAAACATTTATTTTGTAACTAATCTAAACCTAAAAAGAAAGAAAACACTGAATAACATTTTAAACATCCTAGAAAAACGTTCCAAAAGGGAAAAAAATAACGATTTAACTTATTAAATTCTTATTTAAACTACAAAATTGTAAATGCTTGTAAGAAACAATAAATTTGTGCCTAGATACATGCCTCACACTTTATTTGTAAATGTGTCTTACAGACAAATTTATCGCAAGTGACACATTTTTTTCTTGTTTTTTGGTCATCCTTCTGTGGACAAAGAAAACACCATCTTTTCTCAGAGGTGGTGGTTGTCTCTGCCTGTTCTTCTGGAAAATGTATTGGTTTATACCCCAGCATTGCTATAGCATCCTTTGCGGGCTGGCTAAGTTGATGCGCAAAATGTAGTCTGTATCTTATGTGCGCGTCTATCAGCTGTACTCCAAGTTCGCAGAGGAACATGTGCCATCTCACTTTAGCTTCCTTCTGTTTCCATTGTGAATTATGGCAAATCCACAAAAGAAAAGTAGCAATACCAGCTATATCTATCATATTGTAAAATAGTGCCATTGGCCAGCAGTATGTCTTTCTTTTGCAGCTGTATGTTGCTGTCAGATGGTCCAGGTTATCCACCTCACTTTTAGTGTTGTTATAATGTAAGATGGAGTGAGGTTTCCTCTGCTGTTCTTCCACCACCATGTCATGATAGTACAGCCTTCCGCCTCTTTGGTACATACGAGATAAGTGTGTGCTTCCCATCGAAACCAAAAATGGTAGTTAGTGGTTCCCTTTTGGGGATGTGGCTACATTTGTGGAGGTATGTCTAACCTGTTCCTTCTAATAGTCCCAACATAGGTTAAGTGCTTGGTGAGTAGTGTTGATCCCAGTTCTGTGCTTGTGAAGAAATTATCGCCAACATTTCTACCAGTGCCATAGTATGGTCTAACAAGTTCTTCTACAACACAGGCACCTAAACTCACTTGCCATGGTGCGTCAAGTTGCCTACCAAGATAAATGTCTGCTGTAAGAGGGAAAGAAGTCTTGGCATCACAGCACCACCAAATTTTAATACCATATTTATTTGGCTTACTAGGCATGTACTGCCGGAAGGGACACTGTCCTCTGAAGCCAACCAATTGCTCATCAACAGTTATGTCACTCCCTGCAACATAATGCTGGTGCAGCGGCTCTACAAACAAGCACCAAAGATCGTGGAAGGCAGCCAGCTTGTCTGTTGCCTTCCTCTCCTTTCTAGTAGCTTTATTATCGAAATGTAGGAATCTTGTTATTTCACAGAATCAATCCAGGGTCATTGTAGCTTGAAAGAATGGCCGCCCCCAGCGTGCACTCCAAATTTCCTGGAGTGCTTCATGATTACCATGAAACACCCCGGACAGAATTAGAAGCCCAAGGTAGGCTTGGAGCTAAATGAGGTCAATTGGATGCCACAATTTCTACTGGTACTGGTTCTATTTCCCCAGTAGCCTCTTCTTTGGTGGAGCTTGCATTATCACTCTCCACAGAAAGATGATCATCCGACTCAGAGTTGCTATCAGGGTTTGGTACATATTCAGATTCACCACCTTTTGACAACAGTCCAGTGGATTCTTCACTGTCTGAGGCCCATAAACAGTTGCTCAAAAATCTCTTCAGACGATAAAAATGTGTGCTTCCGAGCTCCACTGGACTGCAGAAAGGAAACAAAATAAATTCATTACTGAGGAGTACACTCAGCCAGGTGAAAGCCACACTCTGCCCCCCCTCCCCCCCTCCCCGCCCATCATGATCCCTGGGGAGTACAGCCAGCCAGGTGAAATCCACACCCTGATGGCACCATGCCCTCCAAATCCCTTTCCTGGGTTTTAGCGAGATCAGAGAATGTTGGGGAATATCAAAAACTTATTGTTGAAGGTTCTTCCATTGCTTCCAACCTCTTGCTAGCTCACTGTAGATGACTGACTGGAAACCTCTGTGCAGATTTCTTCTCCAAGGTAAAATTCTCTCCTGCAAATTACTGGCTGTGGCTTATAGTCAAGCTTTACCATTTATAGTGCTTGACCTTTATAGCCTGCTATTTGCATTTCTTTTGTTGCCTAGGATGCTTTTGTTGCCTAGGGGTTGTTTGCATTTCTTTGTTTGCCTAGGATGCTTGTCTCCACAAACTGACCCCAGAAGGGAAACTGAAACCTAGGCTGAAGAAATTAAACCTAACATTACCTGAACAAATGAGAAATGCAACAGAAAGGGTTTATGTAAAACCAAAAAGGAAAACTCCATTGACACCTTGTGTGCGTTTGCACCCTGGCACTTTTTTGGTCATTGGAGACAAATGTTAAGAGAGATCTGGCTGAAATTTGAGTATGTTATGACCAGAGGTACCAGTGACAATGTGCTGCAAGCTCAAAGTTGTAGACCCAATACTTAGCATTAGGGGTGGGAATACCGGTAAATCCGGAATCCGATGATACCGGTACTGGGCGTACCGGCATTATCGGATTCAACCCGGTAAATCCGGTCCGGTTACCGGATTCCGGGTACCGGATTTTTTTACATTGCAGCCATTTAAATGAATGGCTGCAATGTAAGTC
>QEPC01000801.1:8586842-8608954 GCA_003113815.1 Sphenodon punctatus | reverse complement strand
CCCCCCCCCCCCCCCCCCCCCCCCGCCGGCACTTTGGTTCACTTATGGGGCCTGAACAGACTGCTCTACTGCCTCCACAACCATCACCCACCATTGCTGCACCCGTGAGAAACCAGGTAAGAAAGCCAGGCTATTGGGGGGGGAGGGGGGTGTGCACTGTCAACTGAAACAAGTACTCATTCAGGTGCCAGTAGGGTAACCACAAATGAGGTAGGTACCATGGATTTTGATGGACTCTCTCTCTCAACCTCAGTGGCACCACTTTCCTGAAGTGTGAAAAAGAGAAAGGAGCTTATTAGTCAGCAGATACATAGGAAGACCACACCGTATCCCCAAATAAAACCATTAACCTCTTTGTAGTTTTCAACAGCACCCACTCATGCTTCCCCAAGGAGCACCACAGCTCCAAAGGGCCCTGGTCTGCTACATGGCGACGGTAAGTTGAAAGTCTCAGCAAGTTGCAAACAAGCTACAAGGATGGTCTCCCTTTAAAGCTCCTGTTTGGAAACTGGAGTCAGGGATGATCCTAGAAAAAAAAAAAAAAAAACTCTTGGCAGGGGAGGGAGCTGCTATTCCAGATATGAATCCAAAATGATTAAGGGCAGATGAGTGGATCCTCATGCACAGCAGGATTTTTCAAAGCATCCGTTGCAAAGAAACAGAAATGTGAACAGATGTGAATGCATGCTTTGATATATGGTATGTCATGCACCTGCTCCATGGAGTTAGTGGGTTTGGGGATTAGATGGAACAATCCTTGGCCTCTACAACACCCTGAACAAGATGGCTGGCTTGTATAGCTACTTTTTGCAGCATTGCAATTTACGCTAGTTTATGGGGTGCTATCTTCTAGTGTAGAAACGACCTTGCTAATAAATCCCTCTGTAGGCCTTTGTTCAGAGCAACCCCATAGGCATAGATCAAAGTGTTCTGCTTTAGGAAATTTGATTTCAATACCCATCTGAGTACAATAAAACTTCATTCAGTAATCTAATGTCTTCGGTGTCATGAATAAAATACAGTGACACCAAGATGATTCGAATGCTAGAGCAACATGTTCTCTTTAGTGTCAATTTTAGTACTGCAGGAAAAAATCCACAGACTTAAATCTTTGAGCTAAATGCATAATGGCTAAGCTGTATGATGGGCTTCTGAAGAGTGTTGTTTTTGTTGATTTAAAGATAATGCACAGTTTATAATGTACTGGATTGTTCATCTGCTTTGAAGAGCTGGAACACCCTCCTTAGAGCAGTAGAAAACTGTGCCTACTGCCTAGCTATTAGCAAGTCATCTTTGTAACAAAATTGCTATGCATTATCTTCTCAAAAAATGATAGCACATTTTTCTTTGGCAAAGCCATAAAGTGACTTAAGTAGCAACTAGGGCTTTCATCCATTTAATACCCAATCCCACCAGGAGAAAGTGCCATAAGGCAAATAGTTTAAAAGCCTGGTCCTAAAATGAGGGAATAATATATTTTAAAACAGTCTGTTTGCTCTTTTTATTCATTGAAAATGTCCAGAAAATGGCCACTTGTTATGCCTGGATCATAGCTATTTTAGGCTATTTTTAGAGGTGGAGGTCTGAATTTTTCAGCTAAGCTAAATGGATGCAACTTTATTAAGGCTAACAAGGGCTGGATAGCTACCAGTTGTCTTCAGCCTTCAACCGTCCAACATCAGATGCTGTATTGCAGCAATGTGAATCCTTGAAAAACATCCAGGTAGGACCCCAGCTGCCACTTGTCAAGGACTATGGAGGGGTGCCTCCAATCAGCTCCTATTCAGTTGACCAATCTGGTTCATGCTGGTGACTACTTTTGCAATAGTCTATGGCATACTGTGGTGGGATGGATGAAAACCACTTCTGTAAAAAATTCCCTCCTGCTACTCCGGAATTTCCTAGTTTTGTCAAGCTGTCATGTCAATTATAGTGTAAGAAGTGGAATGGGTGAGATAGGGAGCAAACAGTTACTCCTGGGGACGTGGAGACAGCCCTCTATGTGTCTGTGGTGAGATTGGGGTGATGAGCATCTACTGAAGGGCTGCAGGTGTCATGCTGCTTGGCCAGGAGGCCAAGGACTCCACGCTGCTGGCCTCAAGGCTATTGAGTGACTAAAACACCTTGAGTGGCTGCCTCCGGCCTTTTTTCTTGTTGTTTCAATTTGAAAGTGTTAACCTTGATCATCCGTAACTAAAAGGTTCTTTTTACACGAGATGGTACCACTCATGCAAATCCCACGGCCGGCGAGGGGTGTGTGTGTGTGTGTGTGTGTGCTCCTGCAGAACGCCCATCCCCACCCCCGCATCCCCACACACGGAGTATCCAGGAAAAGCTGAGGTTGCTCTGTACCTAGGGATACATGGGAGGTGGGTGTGTGCACTGGCACCCACATGCCGCACATGCTGCGGCGCCCACCTCCACATGCAGCTGCGGCCCGTGTAAAGACAGCCAGAGTGCTTTGATACCAGTTACGTATTTGCTTCTTTTTTAAAAAAAAGTTCTTCTCCGACTAGAAGTTTCTCAACATGTTTCATGATCAAGACCAAAAGGACAAACAAGTTAGGCACAGGTTTTCAACACACAGATACTCAAAGATTTAAGTTCTTGGTGATAATTCTGGAATTCAGTAAAAGCCTATGACTTTGTTTTGTTTTAAAAAAGAAAGAAAAGAAATTATGTGTGAACTGAGGACCTGTGTTCTCTGCATTTTCTCCATTGCTGCCAATGGGGAAAGTGCAGTGAACCTGGGTCCCTGGTGTACATACATGCCTTTAAAGAGCAAAGAGATGTGGCATAAAATTACTTTTGATAAGTCATGTGTTTTTGTGTCTGTCTGTGAATGAAATAATGCTGTGTCGCAAGAGGCCAGGTTTTGGAAAGCAGAAATATTTATTCCCTCCTTCCCCCCCCCCCCCCCCCGCCTTCCTCTCTAGGACGGGTCTGAAAATGTATCATTTTGAAAAGAAAATACTTTCTAGTAGCTTATCTAGGTTGCAGAATAGCTCTTTAAAAGGCTTACCAATAACGTTTTATTTAGCAAGTCACTTTACCTTGACAGAGATTTGTTCTTCGATTTCTGTTGGAGTCATGGGCAGATCCTCTTGGACCAAGGTTAGGGAGCCAACATCTGGCCTGTGGGCTAAGGGTGCTTTTAAACAATCCTGCTCACAAGCGGGATCGTTTTAAAATGCCGCATCTCCCCCCCCCCGCCTTCCTCTCTAGGACGGGTCTGATGTTCAGAAGAGCATCAGACATGTCTCAGAGACTATGTGTGCATGCGCGTCCTTCTGCGCGTGCGAACTCTACAAAGGGGACCCGGAAGTGCGGCTTAAAGCCGGCACATCGGGGTTCCGCGTCGTAGGGGGCAGGATCGCCGGGCCGGTCTAACGCGGGGAAGATCCAGCTTCAAAGTAGGTTAGACTTTTAAACGAGCACAAAGAAAGGCGGCTGATCAAAGGATCAGCTGCGTTTCTTGTCTCGTTTAAAAATGCCCTAAGTCCGTTCTTTGGCTATTTTTTATTGTTGTTGTTGTTGGGTCCCTTTCCAATTCCTAGATCTGGCTCATGGATCCGGTCCCTAACTTCAAGCACTGAAAAAGTGATCACAGGGAAAGGGAGTGGAGATGACTACATGCACTCAAGGATAGCGACTGGATCCATGGCATAGGTCCATGATCTGGACCCTCCTCTTCCTTCCTTCCTTCCTTCCTTCCTTCCTTCCTTCCTGTAACCCTTAAGCACTCTGTAACAGGGCTGCTGGGGCTCTCTGTTCCAAGGTACTGGTCCTTTAAATGAGATGGCCGGCAGTGCAAGAAGGGGGACCCAGGTGGATAAGTTGAGGAGGACACTGTGGGGAAATGTCTGATAGCTGCAGCAGAGACACCAAGCAGTGGGCAGCTGCAACGAGCAAGTGAGAGATTGCGCGGAGCCACTCAGAAGGCATCCTAGAGAGCAGCGGTAAGCCTGGCAAGGCTGTGAGAGTGACGGAAGCCATGGAAATAGATCAGCAGGGCCGGAGCAGATGGCGGCTGCAAGTAGATTTGAGGGCACAGACTAATGGAAAGTTGGTCTGTGGGGTGTTCAGGTGGCCCCTCATGGCCAGAGGGCTGAAGATAAACGGACAGGTGAGTTGCAGTGGGGGCTGCTGCGAACAATTGGAATTCACCAGAGAGTCGCTGAGCGGATCCATGACATGGAAAAGGTTAGAGTAACACTGGGAGCTATGTGCGGGACTTTGAAAAGACTCTGTACAGCTGAGGAAATGGGGGAGCCAGGGCCTGGGGTGAGGTACACAGTGACACACCATCCACCCCAAACTTCCGTCTGACCAGCGGAGCTCATGCTGATTTTGAAAGTGCCTGTGAGATGGAAACGGTTCCAATTTCCTGTCTTAAACCCATACAAGGACTGGCAGCCATAAAATTATAGCATATGATTATTGCACCACTTACCTCAAACGATTTTTTTTTTTTAATTGAGCTAGCTCAGTCACATGTCACCTTCTGTTTAGAATGTAATCTTTTTTCCACTTAAACCAAAGAAAGGAAGCCCAATTAGATGGGATGTGCTTTCTTCAAACAGATTTTAAATACCATAGCACCAAACGAATATGACGGACCTTGTTTTATTTTACTGTGTGGGTTCTTTGTGTCCAAGACTGCACTCGCTGTCATGTGATGTGTCAGTTGCTGAAATAAATAAGACTTGCTTGTATATACTAGTAAATAGGCATGTCAAATTCTCAATGCACAACTTGCTGCATACTGATATTTTATTCGTTTCTGCGGATGTGCATTTTTTGTGCCTTTAGCCACAGTCTACAACTCGCGAACTCTGGAGTAGTCCCACTGAACCCTGCATGTTTCGGTGGCGCTACTCCAGATTTTAGTGAGTTGTGGATTGCAGCCATTACCTCCAGGCACCTAAATGCACATGTGAGTAAAGTTATCTGTGTAGTAGATGTCTGCAGGGCTGAGCTCTCTGTGATTTGATATAGTTAGAAAATATTGCTTGTAAAAAAGGAGACTGACCATTTCACACTGGTCTCCATTTAGGAAGGCCACTGAGTGTTTGTATTAGTCCATCTATATTTAGGAGAGCAGCAAAACCCAAGCTTAAGTGCCATCCAGAATATAGACGGCATCTTGTACTGGCGTATAGAGAAGTGTCTCAGTGTAAAGACTTGTAGTGTTTCTTTTTGGGAGGAGTGACATAGTGAGTGACCATCCAAATGCACATGGTTTTATTTTTCATTTCTCCTTTGTAGAAAAAGAATCACTAAAGTCGATTAGGCTTTTTCAACAAAGCTCTTCTCTCTAAGTTTTTTCTTTACCTATGCCAGCTATAGTGTGGTCTTAAAATGCTTATCCTGTATTAAAGACTATTATATTATTGTGCCTACATTGTTTTGCTATCTATAGCCTATTTCCTGGTGACTGGATTCCCATGAATTTGATTTGTATTTTGTTCGCTAGTATTATTCAGCGGTTGCTCTTACAACAAGAAGGTAGCCTATAGCATTCTGTTTCTATTTGAGGGGGTTATTTTGTCAACCAGTTGGATTGCTTCCTATGAAGATAAATGGGTCTTGTGTCGGCAGAGCCCTTTGAGGATCAAAGCCTGTGGCAGGAGGGGCGGGATACAAATTTTAAATAAATAAATAAATAAATAGAGTTATTAAGAATTAAAATGTGTGTAAAAGTTGGTTTCTCCACTGTCAGTCATGGATTAGGATTCCTATAATCTGATTTTGGTTTTTTGTGAGAGTTTTTAATGGCATCAAAAGTGAATCCATTCTATTGAAGCCCTTAGTCAGATTAGCATTGATTTGGTCCTTTACATGCTATAGGTTCCAAAAAACTTCAGTTTAAGAGAAGAGTCAAGGCTCTTACAAATTCACTAGTTTCCCCAAAAGCATGGAAATTGTAAGTTAAGGTTCCTGTCTTGCATATTGTGCTCGCTTACAACTTCGGCACCATGAACCCACAATTTTCCCCATCCACTTCCTTTGCAGGTTGGGGCAACACTGAAGCTGGAGACAGAAAGCTCCCCTCTTACCCCAGTATTATGGACCTAACTCCTGTCACCACTGTAGCCACAGTTTCTCCATCATTTATAGCTCCCCTCTCAGGCAGCGGATCAAGCGCATCTGCTTAGTACACAAGTGGTGATTAAAGGCAAGCAAATATTTGTCGTAGTATATCATGCATTGGAATATTATAAAGTGATTTGGCTGTGGCTCTTTTTAAATGGACCTGGGAGGTGCCATGGTGCAGGGGTATGGGTGAAAGCAGTGATGGCGGGTGTGTGTGGTGCTTGTGCAGCCCATCGCATGGACGCACCCCCAGCTCCGCCCATTTTCACGCACAGAGGCACCTTCATTTTCCCTAGCGCCCCCATGCATGGGCAATGGGTGGAGATAGGTGGAGTGCGGGAGCGCACACACCCCTCCACCCATCTCCATCGGCAGTCCCCCTTGCCCACCCAGTCACCCACGTGGGCGATGTCGGGGGTGTCTCGTGTGAAAAGGGCCTGTATGTGGACTGTGGCTTCTAACTGAGGATTGGTTGCCATCTGCTTTTCCCTCAGGTACAGCCCTCATAAGGGGCTCAAGCTGCCCATGCCATAGCCATTAACCTTGTTCCCCCTCTTCTTCCCCTCCCCCCCATATACATCCTCCCAGTAGTTGGATATTCCATTGTCCACATCCCAACTGAAAACACGCACAAAAAAATTACAGGGTGAAAACAGACATAATGCTATCTCCACTTTAACTCCGCTTTAACATTTCTTATGCATGTTGCAGGGCTGCATAGGGCACCAATACAGCCCTGCAGCATTCATAAGAAAAGTTAGTGGTGCTAAAATGGAGTTAGCTTTGTTTGTTTTCACCCACGTACACTTAGCCCCCACCTCTGGCTGTCCTGCAATCTTTGTCGCTGAATATCCATCACCCTTCTCTCAGCCTTCTCCTCCTCCCCATGTTATATCCCTCCCATCACCTGTCGGCCTGTTACCGATACATACGCTTCCCCCACATCCCTGCCTATCCCCCAGCCTCCTCCATACATACACCACACATTTCTCAGCCTTGTCCCCCATAAACACTCCCCCAGCTCATTGCTGCCCCCTCCCCTACAGACACTTCCCCCCCACTGCCCGGCTGCCCCCAGTCTTCTTTCCCGGTACACATTCCACATCCATCAACCTTCTCCCCCCCCCCAATATACAGCCCCCCCCTCCCAATATACAGCCCCCCAGTACTCACCTGCCCCATTCTTCCCAACCCAAATAAAAGCATATAGGGAAAGCAGGGGGTCAGGGCCCCTCCTGCTGTTCCCAGCTTCAGTGTTTTCCCCCCAACCATAGAAATATGAATAAATGAATAATCTGCAGAGTAAGAGGACTGGGGTTGAAAGACCAAGGCAAAGTGTGGGTGCATGGAGCCTAAGTTGTAAGTGAGCACAATACATGAGACTGTATAATGCCTTTATTTCTTACATAGTGTGCAAGTTAAGGCAGGAGCCTTAACTTATAGTTTCCATGCTTTTGGGGGCACAAGTGTATTTGTAAGGGCCTTAACTCCTCTTAAACCAAAAGTTTTTTGAGCCTAGAATTAAATTCTCCTTCCTACAACATAACCCACTTGGAAAAAATAGACTGACTTTAATCTGGTCTGTAACATGCCCATGAAGAGGTTAAGAAGCCCATAAGCTCCCCAAGTAAAAATATCTCTATTATTTTACCCACTCTAACCTATATTAGAGGTCTTTCACATGCGGCAAACAGCACTTACAAGGGCTCACTCACGGCTTGATGTGAATGTGAAGAATGTGCTGAAAAGGCGCCGCGCCCATGATTGAGCTTGCCGGCGCACTGACAGGCGCAGTCTACCCGCCTGAAAAAACCAGGTCGGTAGAGTGCACCTGTCAGTGCACCGGCAAGCTCAATCATGCGTGTGGCGCCTTTTCGTATGTTGTCTGGAAGCGCATCCTTCACCTTCGCATCAAGCCGTCAGCACTTGTAAGTGCTGTTTACCGCACATCTGAAAGAGCTCTTAACCTATAATTAATATAAATAAAATTAAAGGAAATAATAAATAACTATTAAATGCGGTGGAGGGATGGAGTGGTCAAACACATTCATCTTCCTGGGCATGGTGATAGTGGTGGGAGGTCGGGGAGGCTGGGCATGCCTTGCACACTGGAAGCCTCTGTTACAGTGCAGAGAAGCTGCTCATGTTCCGCTAGGGAAGTCCAGTGGGCCTTCCATACTGCCTTCTGGTCCTGGAGGAGAGAACAGTAGCTGCGCAGACAGCGTGTTTTCTGTGACAGGTCTCAGCACTCTGACAAACCCATTATTATTCCACCTACAGCCCATCACTTGCCATCTGCACACCCTGAATTCCTTCCTACATAATTTGCATTAGGGCACTGGGCAGGGATGGTGCTGCTCCTGGAACAGGCCATGGATGGTGGCTGCTGGAGCTCAACAGGTGTACATGGGAAGGGCTTCGTTCCCTCTGCTAGCACCCGTGCAGAGGAGCATTCCCAGCTCTGGTCCTGGCAGCGCCTTGCCAAAGTGCTGCCCTTTTTGGGCTGCACAGTGATCTCTGAGCACCCTACCTTGTGCTGCCCAGCTCCACGCCATGAACATGCAATAAATGGTAGCTCAGGGTGGAGGTTCCTTGATCAGCCTCTCCTGTGCACTGCTGCAGCTCAGTGGGTGCACCATGCTTCTTCCAGGGCCATTTTTGGGGGCTGAATGAAGTAATCCTAGACTTGGGATGAGTGCTGTCTCCACCCCTACTGCCCACCATGACCATGAATATACCCCAAGTATCGGCCATCCTCCCACCAATTTCCCATGTCCCATTTCCTGAGCACCCCACTTAATTTGTCGCTGCCCTAACACAAAATGAACGGAGTTGTGTTCTGTCATTTTCTGTCAATTTCCAGGACTTTTAACATGAGGACTCCTGTCAGGAGTTGGGGAGCCACAGCATCATATCCTGGGTGCCATGCAGCTCCGGCACCCACCAGTGCAGTGAGCGACAAGCCCATGGCTGTTGCCTCTTCCCCGGCAGCATTTACCCACTGTAGACTCCCACCAGTGACACTTGAGTGCAGCCTGTAGCCCTGGGTAGTGAGTGTATGGACCCACCAGCCTGCCCTGTGAATCTGTGCATACGTGACAACATAACTAGCACTGTCTCCATTGGATAACATGCGAAATTCAAAACAACATAATCTAAAAACATGACTGATTTTAAAACTTCCAACTCAAGAAAAGACTAGAATGCACACTTGAATTTTCTGTCACCTCAACACCTCCAGACGTATAACTTTAAACACACTTTCCTCAGTCAACAGGAAATGATTGCAAAATCCAAGGGGGGAAAAACCCACTCCGGGTGGGTGGGGGGTGTATTTGCACATGTGTGTGTGCACATGTAAATTTGACTTTACAACTAAAATCCATTCCATAATTTAATACATCTTACACTTGAGAATTTGTTCCTGAAGGTTATTTTAAATGTCTCCTCCTTTTTCATAATTCCATTCTGTTTTAGAAATCCTAAGCAGTTTCTCTCTCTCCTTGCCATTGCTATCCTTCAGATATTTGTATATATTTACTATATTTGTTGTTACCTGTCCTGTCCCCCCTCCTTTAGTTGCTCCTAAACTGAGCTGTTTTAATAATTCCTTATAAATCCGTCTCTTCAGCCCTGTTATATCACTTTTTTTTTCTTTCTGAACTCCTCATCTTTCTCATTATTTTAGACCTGAAACGAGCTATCATAGTGAATGCTGTTTCTGTCAGAAACCGGTCGTTCGCCTCCATTCGCACAATGGGGTGACTTACCAGCTTTTTTGCCACTTTTCACTATTTTTTGCTATTTTCCGGTATTATTTGGTAACTTGCTAGTTTGATAAATTGTTAAGTTGAACACCTCAGCAAGGGACTCCCACTGCTCTGTTCCTAACAAAAAATAATGGGGAGCAGGGCTAGCACTTTATATAGTACTGGCTAAGAGACGTAAAACTGACAAAGTACAATAAAGTGTTGTAAAGTGATGAAAATTGAAAAATGACAAAAATTGAAGAAAAATGACAGAAATGACAGGAAGTTTGCAGGTGCTGATCTTGCAATGGCAGGAGCACAGAATCAGTGACTGGTGAGGAAATACCGACAGTAGCAAGCACTCCCAAAAGGTAGGTATTTCCTGATGGCAAGGGACAACTTGCTGTCACCTCAGCTCTGTTTGCCAATGGCAGAGCCCATGGATCATTGTATTCCTACTGCAGTTGCAGCAAAATTCCAATAGGAGGATGTTTATTTTCCTGCTCTGTAACTTGCTCCTTCATATGCCGTGAAAAAAAGCTTGGGCCTTTTTGCTGCCATGTTACATTATAAAGTCATGTTTCATGCTGTGTACCTCCAGTCTCTTGTAGACATAGTGCTTTTGGGGGTTTCATCGGTTTAATGTTTAGAGGCATAGCTATAATAGGTGAAACAAGTGCAGTCACATTGCGATCCATAAACGGGGGCAGCCTTGCAATTTTTCAGAGTCCAGTGTGAAGTTAAAATGTGGGGACCCTGGCAGCTCCATTCCCTTGTGGGTACCCTCCATGGGGCCCTAAAGCTGGTCATGTTTGGAACTTTGTTGGGAGAGAATGAAGCCCCCCACATCCTTCCTTGTTGGAAACCGGGGCCACTGCGGGCCATGGAAAGAGTGAAACCTGGGGCAGTCATCCTGTGGTAAGACTGGCAGCCCTGCCCGCGAGTCTGGAGGGCCCAAACATGCATGTTGAGTAAGCTAAAGGATTAAATGATGTTTAAGTCAAATCTCATCGTAACAAAAGACACTATTACAGCATTGAATTGGAAAGTGTGGCAACTGTGACACAGACCTATTTCTAGCAAGAAACCCACAAAAGTACCCAAGGGAAGGTGAAATACATGCACACTGCTGTACAGCTCTCAGCAGCTGGTGGGAAACATTTTTGCAATCACCACCCAACACTTGTTAAACATTTTGTCTTCTAACAGTATTTATTATTCTACTCTTATGTGCAATTTTACTGGTATGTTAACATTGGGGCCAGTTCCATGCCCTGTGCACCCTGTACACATCCATAGAGTACACATTGTACCATGCGAGACCCACACAGATCCCATTTGGGATTGTGATCAATGACAAAATAATCTGAAAATCTGAAGGTATCATCAGCTACTTCGGTTTCTAATTAAACTTCATATCATGGAATATGAATATTGTCTTATGGGGAAAAAATATATAATTTCCCCCCCAAAGACAAAACTGGAAAATGTTCCAAGATTTATATGCTGTGAAGATTTTGACAATAAACCTTAATCCCCCTACCCCCAAAATCAAATTAATATTTGCTGTGGGTGTGGTTTTGTCATTAGGCTAAGAAAATTATCTGCCCTCTCAGATTGGTGGTTAAATTCCTAAAAGTTCCAGGGTTTTCACAGTGTTAAACATTCAAACAACTTTTATGTGAAAGTACGAGTATTCAAGCAAAGTAGATTTTTAGCAAGTGGATTTTTAGTACAAGTAAAGGCAAAGGACTGAATACATATGTCAACATAGAATTTGCCATACTGGGTCAAACAAATGATCCATTTAGACCCACTAGATATTTCACAAACAGGTTCAAAAGCTCTGGAGTGGTCAGTCTTGGAATGATCCAGCTATATATTAAGGTTTTTCCTGCCACTACCCACCTCAGTTAGGGGACAAGCTATAGGCTCTGAAGCAGAAAAAAAATTATATTCTTTTGAAACTTTTTGTGGCTTTAAATTTTAAAAAAATAAAAATCTAACGTAACTCTGAATGTTTTTTTCTTATTCCAGCTGGACTCCAGGCAATCCGTTTCATAGAAGAACTGTGTATTGTTTATAAAGTGTTTTAGTTGCCTTTCAAGTTCACTGAAAGTCCCCTTGTTCTTAATTTGAGAGAGAATAAATTTGAAATGCCCTCTTTCAAAGTTTTTGGGGAAAGTACCTTGGATCAAAGTCATCCAAATACGTCTTGTGTAATTTTTTTCCCTTTCATTCCCCTCCTTTGTGTAGTTTTTGATCTGGTTTAAAATAAACAACTCACTGGAGATGGTGGCACAGTAAGTATTAGAGGTTGTGCCTACATTACTCAAGACTGAACTTTAGTGCCCATTTGTCAGTTGTCTTATGTTTACCTACACTTCCAGGAGTGTTCTTAAAAGAAAAAAAAGAAGAAGAAGAAAAGACTTCCCATCCATCCACCCTCATGCCCCATACATTAGTCCATAAATGTATCTATGTGTGTATTTGCATTTCTTAGCCACCCTTCTTCAAAGGCTCAGGCAGTTTGCATCACAGATTATAAATAAATACACATGTATAAAACATGCAAAAATAAAACCTGAAAAAATATAAACTATATCAAATTCCCATTAAAACCATTCCCTAAATCCCATCCCCATCTGCTAAAGGCCTGACCAAATAAAAAGCGTCTTGCATTGCCTCTAGAAAATGCTCCGGTTTGAGCTTTTGGTGAACCTCCAGGAGAGGGAGTTCTAAAGTTGGGGAGCAGCCACTAAGGATGCCTCTCTGCCCACCCTTGCCATATGGGCTTGGGACAGTGATGAAACTTGCATGAGTGCACTCCCTGTATTGTGATGGAACGTAGCAGAGGAGACCGTCGTTTAGATAAAATGCTATTTGTGCATAATAATTGTTAATGTCTTTAACACTGATTTTTAGCTACTTTCATCAACTCTCTCAAACTAACTAGAGACAGTTCTATTTAGCACTAGGGAAAACCTCAGTTGGTGCCTGAACAAGCAAATCTCGGTGTGCCAGGCCAAAGCTAACTTTGACTGAAAAGTGGTTTATTTTGGATGAGTCACTAAATTAAGATCCTGTTCACAGATGGCACTTTGCATAATCTGCTGCTATGCCTCCCTGTGGTGGGCTGTCTTGCAACAGCCTCTGACAGCAGGTTGGGGGAGCGGCAAGTGAGGGGAGCCTACCCACTCTAACTTGCAAGGATGCTTCCTCTGAGTGAGGCGACAGATCTGAGGGCAGAATATTTTAAGTGGGGCTGGTGGGCAGACACGTCCTTTCTTACCTGTCACCTTGCTAGAGGAAGAAACTTGCTCAACTGCCATGTGCTGACATTTTATTTTATACGTACCGATGGTCAGTTTATGTGCTGTGATACGTGGGCTGATGAGTTATATGTGGATTCGGATTAATCCACGACGCCCCAAAATGGGCCATTATGTATGAATCAGCACTGATCCATGCTCCGTCTGTGCAAGTGTTGCAGATGTGGAGTTGCAGAGCCCCATTCCCTGAGGCCCTGACATGTACATAGCAGCTTCAGAGGAGTTGATTGAAGCTCTGCTGACTCGCTGCTGCTGTGGGAGGTCTTCCCGGCAGGCCCCCTCACCACAGCATGCTGCTGAGCTCCCTGCTCAGCAGTATGCGCATGTGCAAAATGGCTGCTGCCCTTAACCAAAATGGTGGCAATGTCATTTGGACCATGCCATTTTGATTAAGGGTGGCGGCCATGTTGCACATGCATGTTACCGAGCAGGGAGCATGACAGCGTGCTGTGGTGAGGGGCCCTGCCGGGAGGCCCCACACAGTACTGGAGGGCCAGCAGAGCTTCAATCAACTCCTCCGAGGCTGGTAACTACATGCCAGAGCCTCGGGGTGAGGATGGGGGAGAGGAGAATAGAGCCCCGAGGGGATGGGGGTGGGAGGAGTTTGGACCCAGGCCAGTTTCCCATTGACTTCAATGGGATCCGAATCTGAACTGTAACAGATCCTCAGGTTACAGATCCGAATCTGCAACAGATCAGAACTTAATCCAGATGGTCATCTCTAGTGGGTTTTTTTNGAACTTAATCCAGATGGTCATCTCTAGTGGGTTTTTTTGCCCCCCCCCATGCCCCCCCCCCCCCCAATCCTCAGTTTGTTGTCATCATGGATGCACATAGTCACCTGTTTGAGGAGGCTGGGAACAGAAGTTGGTCCATGTTTTTTGCTTTTCTTGCATGATGCCCATCTCACTCCTCTTCCCCTAGGGGCAAGGGCTGAATAAAAAACTCAAAGCAAGAGAAATGTTTCAAACTCTGTTTCTTTTGTCATAGTCTGACACCTAACCAGTGCAAGAACTTGCTAAGTTTATATACTGGATCCCTAAAACGTAGTGCTTTGCACCCTCAAGCATCTCCACATGGTAGAGGTACAGCAGCCCCTGAGTAGGTGCAGCTTGGGGCAGAATGCTCTCCCAGGTGAGCCCACACCTCCAAGGATAGTTTCACCTGGAGTTAATACATGATCTTTGTTATTGGCCATGGAGGAAGCTGGTGCCTTAATAAACTAAACTAACTAATACATGATCCATTCTTCATCCTCAACCGGTAGAGTGAGTGCATCTCCTATGGGAAAGTGCTGATTGATTCTGCTGCTTTCTGGCAGAGATGGGAGCAGTGAGAGAGTAGCTTTTCCATGGTGAAGTAATGTGGTGGGTGATGCTTTGTGATTCACCAGGCTGGGCCCTAAAGATGGGAAAAGGCTCTTGAGGAAAAAGAGAATCCCTGTGCTTCATCCACTTCAAACTGGATATCTGGTGTGTACTAAATAAACAAGGTGGCAACCTATTTTAGGTCATTATATCCTTGCCTT
Organism: Sphenodon punctatus; assembly: GCA_003113815.1. Lineage (NCBI taxonomy): Eukaryota > Metazoa > Chordata > Lepidosauria > Sphenodontia > Sphenodontidae > Sphenodon > Sphenodon punctatus. The sequence goes on along the minus strand of QEPC01000801.1, from coordinate 8,594,249 downwards.
TCTTCCTGTATTGTGTGTCAAATGTAAGTAATGCTGCTCACACTGGTGACATGGCCCAAATACCATTTTGGATAAGTAGTCATTCTGCCTATTAAGATTGTATATGGATCTTCATTGGGATGTGGTATCCTAAACTGTCATGTAGAACAGTGTTAACACCTAAAGGTAGCTGCATTGCTTGTAGCCCCTCCTCTCTTCGCTTCACTGGCTTCCCCTTCCTGAACGAATCCTGCACAAGCTCCTAGTCTTCACCTATAAAGCTCTTCAGAACCTTGCTCCCCCTACCTCTCTGCACTTATCGCCCTCCATACTCCAGCCCATGCACTTCACTCCTCCTCTGTCCCTTCTCACCCTTCCACGCCTTCCCTGCTCCCCTAAGCGCCTTCGTCCCTTCTCACTTGCTGCCCCCCATGCCTGGAACTCCCTCCCTGTCCACATCCGCCTTGCCCCCTCCCTTCATACCTTCAAATCTCTCCTTAAAACTCACCTCTTTCGCTCTGCTCTGTCTGACTCTTTATCCTGCTGAGCCACTATTCCTATACCTACGATCGGTTTACCCTTATCCTTGCAACATGGACCTGCCTGCTGTCATTCTCATCGTAACCAAGCCAAGTACGTGCACTTGAGACCTCGCATCTTCATGAATGTTAGACCCCTTGTCTCTCCCTCTGTTCCCCTTCCTAAGTCTCTCCCCCAGCTCCTGTCTCTCAGATTGTAAGCCCTAGGGGCAGGGACCGTGTCTATTTTATTACTTTGTAAAGTGCCAGGTACACTGCTGGCGCTATATAAATGTTTGTTAATAATAATAATAATAATAATAATTAAATGATTTCTATATTCAATAAACAGAAATGTCTGTAAAGCACTTAAGGATTCATTCAGATGAAAAGTACTGTAAACTTAACTTTCTTATCATTAAGTTACATACACATCAAAAGGGAAACTTGCCCAAGTGCTCACTAGACTAAGCCTCTGAATTCAGTGTAGCAAATAATACATGTATTGCCATTTTTAAAAAGAAACCAGCAGAAGAGGTGACACTCATAGAATTCAAACCGCATTATGTTTCTGGAAACGAAAAGCTTCCCACCCACATGCCGTGCTTATTTGCTCTAAAATCAAAATGCAAATTTTAAGACCTACCTGCTGTATTAGATCAACCACTCGGTTCTGCCTCTTGTCTACAAATATTAAATTAGAATGCAAGCGAAGGTTACAGCTGTTATATAGTAATGTTAAATACAACGATTAGATTTGCAACCCTAATTAAAGAGTCCTGGGACCAAAATGAAAATTCTGCAGCACAATCCCAGATCTGCTACACTGCATGCAAAAATAAGCAACTAGTTATTCTGAAGCCAAAACTAGCAATTATAAAACCTCTTCATGCTGGCTACCAGTCTCTGGATTCATTATGAGGGAGATTTTTCTTGCCACAGGAATGAATGTAGCTTTTGAACACATTTTCTAGTTTTGCTTGGTCACGATGCCGATGAATTGTTTTAACTATGATCTCCTGATGGGAAACTAAACTTTCTTCTTCCTGGATGGAAAAAAAAAAGTTTATTCTTGCAGCAGCTTTCAGAACTACAGGATGTGACTCTCCTCCCCCACCCCCCAATGCCCTTTCCTTTCTCTTTTATTCTAAAGAGTTAAAGATATTGGCACTAGTAAAGAGAAAATATCTCCCTTTTGCCCTGCTCCCTTTTTTAAATAATGGGCTCCCAGAGATATTGTTTTAATTTTAAATCAATGAATATCTCACAACGGAAACACATTGTGGCTTTTAAAAAAAAAAAAAAAAAAAAAGCAGGCTCATTCCCTCCAAAATATCTTCAGCCTCCTAAAAGTACTTTTGAGCAGAGTAAGCCACATCCTCAAAAGCATTTTGCCAGCTGCGCCATATGACAGGAAACTCATTTCATATTGTCCCAGAATTATAGAATGAAGAGGGGAGGGGAATGAGAGACCTTCTTTCCAGAAGAGTAGAAAAATAGTTTCTTGACAGTACATTTTAAAATGGATACTGACCAACACTATGTAAGTGTATTTCATATATATTTCTAATGGCTTCCAAATGAAGAGGAGGAAACAAGAGGCTCCCATCTGGTTTGCATTGCTGTGAACTTACACTGAGAGAGCTCAGTTTCTTGCTTCTTGCAGGTATGGATTGTGGCACGTGCCTCGCTGTTTGGCAGCGGCTAGAAACTGCTGCAGAGATGCAACTGTTGCAGAGCTTCGCAGTAAGAAATTATGTCAAATAACTAAACATACCTGGTGAAGATTTCCTCACTGGGTGTGTTTCGTAAGCTATTTGTAATGGTGGATTTGTAATCTATGCAGATCATCAGGTACTGCTCTGGACAACCAATTTGGTTATGGTTACTGTAACTGACTAAGCAACTATTGGAGAGTAACTGCCACTCACTGTTCAGAATATGCATGTCCTTCCCTAAAAGTCTTAGAGCCCTTTCAGACGTGCATGAAATATGTGCTGTTTAATGTGCGTATTTCATACACGTCTGAAGCCCTCAGTGTGCGCTATTCCCGCCCAGTGTGGCTTTGAATTAGCATATTACTGGGTGAACTAAATGTACCTTTACAAGTGCGGTCCTGAATGTGCCCGCTTTTTTTGAACGTGCGAACAACCCACTTGCGTCAACCACAGGTTGAGTGCGCACTTCCGGCCATGTATGAAGGCAGAAGGGCACCGGAGCGCGAATGATTGAGGGGTTGGTCTGCCAGAAGCACCAGAGCAAGAGGTCAAGCGATGGGGGAAGGAAGGCTGGGGAGTGGGAGCTTCAGGGGGACTGGGGCTGGCGGGGGAGGTTTCCAGGGTCAAGTGACATTGTGCATATGAACGGATCAGCAGAAGAAAGCACACTGAAGCCTTGAAAAATAGTGTAGTAAGAGAACGTGGGAACAACTCAGCACGCACTTAGTGTTGTGCTCACTGGACCTATACAGCGCACAAATTGAGTAATGTGAATGCAAACCAGTTTAAAATTGTGTGCTTCAGAGAGAACACATTATTGTTAATTCACATAAATTGTGCATGTCTGAAAGAGCCCTTAGTGGCTTTGGGAACTAAAGGATGTGTGGGCTAGCTTTGGGATCCTTTCACTGCAAGAATGGATGATACACTCTAATTTGTCTTATCCACAAATGTAAACATTAGTGCATATGTTAGTGAGAGAGTATGTTAGTAATAAGGACAGTTTACAAGGCTGAACCACACAGGAAAGGTCTTGTAGAGCTTTTGGCATAGACATTAGAAACTAGATGACCTCTTCTACTAGGTCTTTTCTTTCCTCTTCCTAGTGCTGTATTATTTTGTTCCTTTACACCACATAATACACGCAATCAATCATAGCAAGGCATGGCCTTGAATATATTTGCCTCTCTTTTGAATATATTTAATCACTGGAATGATAGATGCTTATGTAGAGGTAGCTAGGTTGTGTTTTTGTTCAATCCGCGAACCTGTCTTTGGACCATTGAGTGTCATCTTGTGACTTTTTATGCTTGTGTGATTCTGAAATCCATGTGTGCAGGAATGTCATCACTATACTGTGCTGACCAACAGGCTCTGACAATAGCCCCAAAAGTATGGAATTCCAGGAACTGCCAGAGCTGTCATGCAATTTTCATGAAATTAGATGATGCTTAGTGAAATAAATATTGGTCTATCAAATAAGTCTAGGGTTTGAAGAATGGAAAGGATAAGGGCGCACACACTCACTCTCTCTCTCTCAATGTACACACTATTGCATATGCACTACAGGTATATTTCTTGAAGTTTGCTAGCAGATTGTGAAAGAGGAAATCCTCTAACAAGGAGACATGAAAAAAAAACCCAGAAAACCAATCAGCGCACTCTTAAACTGAACTTTAGCACCAGAACAAAGAATTTTTAAAGAAAAACTCCCATACATGTCAGCCATGGCCTTGGCTTGTCCACTGCACTGAATTTAAAAATTTTGTCGTCTCAGAAAAGCTCTGAGGACTTGGCATAGTACAATAAGTTAGGAAAGCTGACAGGGTTGATAAACAGGGAATTCACTGTACCTTGAAATAAATTAATTGATAATTAAGACTATGCAAACCTTTTAGGGTTCACTTCACAGATATTTTGAAGGAAACCCAACATTTGCTTACTTAGGAAACTTCATGATTTCATCACCCACTTACTTGGAAGTGCCCTTCTGACACAAATGATGCCACTATAATTTAAGGGACCTTCTTTACCCTTTTGCATTCCGCCAGGCCCTTTTATTCTTCTGTGCTTTAAAGGACCTTTTTCTTATGTACCAGCACTCATACCCAGTTAGGAGCTACTAAGATGGAAATGCTTTCAGGTGATACTTACAGAAAGGATAATTATAGAACAGATTGTGGATTTTCCGAATGTGTTTTGTTCTGAGTTTATAAATGTCACCCTATTTCCTTAAAATATAGATGATCTCCATATACCACAATCACTATATATTTATTTGACAAACATAATGATATGCCACCTAGCCAATTCCTTCTTCTCACTGGGTCTTTAGGGGCATCATGCAGCTATTCTCCTGCCACACCAACATTGAGGGGTTGTGATGATCCAGTACAACATGCACCTAAGTGGTCCTTTCTCCCTCCACAAGATAATAGAAACAGTGTCAGGGCTGGAACTTGAACCCCCAGCCCTGCAGGACTGAGGAGCACTGCCTTAACAGCTGGTGCTATTTCAGGCTGGTTTAGCAGCCACTATTCCTTCCTGTGTCTTCCTTCGTGTCTCCACCCCCTGTGTTGCCCTGCCTCCCAGCTTCCTGATTGGCCACAAGGTGTATTTAAACCATAGGGTGGCCCCAGGAAGCTGTGGGAGCAACTGCTCTTACCCCTTGTGTGTAAGGTCCTGTGTGAGGGCTTGTGCATCACCTTGTCCTCCTTCTGTCTGTGAGTCTTCCTTTCCTACGGTGTCGGTTGTTTGAGTGTCTGGTGAGTCTGTCCTTTCCTGTTGTGCTCAGCGTTCCCCCCCATTGCTCTGTTCCCTGCGATTTTGTGTCTCCCTCCCTGGAGCTCCGTTTCCCCATTGCTCTGTGCTTCTTTGGAGCTCTGTTTCCCTCATTGCCCTGTGCTTTCCCCATTGCCTTCTGCCTTGTGCTTCCCTGGAGCTCTGTTTCCCCATTGCTTTGTGCTTCCTTGGAGCTCTGTTTCCTCCTTGCTATTGCTCTGTGCTTCCCTGGAGCTCTGTTTCCCCATTGCTCTGTGCTTCCCTGGAGCGCTGTTTCCTCCTTGCTATTGCTCTGTGCTTCCCTGGAGCGCTGTTTCTCCATTGCTTTGTGCCTTCCCTGGGGCGCTGTTTCCCCCAGTGCTCTGTGCTTCCCTGGAGCGCTGTTTCCCCCAGTGCTCTGTGCTTCCCTGTTTCCCATCACCGGTGTCTGCTTAGGGTTGTCAGGTCTTGCTCTCTCTTCACTGTGTCTTGCCTTGCCTCACCTCTCTATAGTGGGTGTTCTCTCCTTTCCTTGCTCTTCCCCTCATGCTGTTCTTAACTCACTTCTCCCTGGCCTGTATCCTCTTTGTTGACTTGGGACCCTTTTCCCTTTCCTTTCTGTAGCCTCAATGAGGCCGGGTTCTCCAGCTGGGAGAACAAGTACTGTCTCGAAACATCCAAGAGACTGGCTGAGAGGTTTTTCCTTCTAGATATCTTTCTTATCTGGGTTCCCTGGGCCCTTCCTACAGTAACCCTCCCCCAGGTATAGGTTCCCTCAGTCCCTTTCTCCTGCTAGTGTAGGTCCCTTTCCCCTTCCCCCCTGACAGATTGCTCCCACCATAACAAACCTGCTTTTATAACCAATTCCTAGCTGGTTGTTTGGGGCACCCTAAAGGTACTCCCCCAACCCTACCCAATGGAACCCCCTGCTTCCTGGGAATGGGCTTCGTACCAGGAGGTGGAGGCCTATAGTAACCACGGGCCAGGAGATTTTGACCCTTCCCCAATGATGTGGGATGCCCATCGCAAGGTGAAGGCCTACTTGGCACAGGGGGCTGGGGCTTCTTTAGCAGCTGCCCTGACTACCTCTGTTAAGCGGAGAGGGCGAAATACCGCTCGCAGGTCAAGACCATTGTCTCCCAAGATGCAAGATCTCCGGGCATGGGATCAAAGCCAGTGGTCAGACACTGATGATGACGAGGAGTGGGAAAATTGGAGCGATGGGACAGCTGGTATTTCGGATAGAGAGCTGGAGCATATGTATCCAGATGAGATGGCCTCGAGTCCAAGTAAAAAGCTCTTGGAGACGGACAGTGGGTTCCTGAGCATGGAGCAGGGCAAGAAGACCCAGTGGGACTTGGGAAACAAAGTATCCATCCCAGGCCGGTCTGCTCTTTCCCAGCCTCTCTGGCCTCCCATGACCACCAAGACCATCATGAGCGCACCAGCACCGCTGCAGACCAGGGATACTAGGCAGGAGTCATCACCTATTTCCTCCAAGGTCCTCCCGGGGTTAGAGATTGAGACATTACCTGTCCAACTACGGCAAGGATCCCCCCCGGTGAAAATCATTGGTACCACTCTACGTGGCTCAGTGTTGAGAGGCAGTGCCCCTAAATCGCCGTTTCTACACCTTGGTGGGTTGGCAACAACAAGAGGATCAACACCCCCAGTGGTCTCTACGGTTCACCTAGCAGTTTGTCATCCTCCACAACCGGGTCTATCCAAAACTCCATGGCGTTCAACTTCATCCCAACACCCCAGCCCAAGGGATCCAATTCAGCCTTGGAGTACAGGGGTAATAGCCAAGGTACCCCAAAACAATCAGGTTTTCCCAAGGTCTTTGAAACTTCCAGGCTGGAAGGTTCCCATGCCCATCCCTGTCAACCCCAGGGTTGTGGAAGGAACAGCAAGAGCCCTTTCAGTGAAGGCTGTCCTCCCCAAGATGGGCTTTGAGCCAATTCTGACCGCCTGGCCCCCACCGGCAGTCCTCCCACCAGAGACTGCTACCTGGCTGCTGCCAGGAGCCCCTGAAGCTGCCGCCCGGCCCCTGCCGGCGGCCCCCGAAGCAGAGGCTGCCGCCCGGCCCCCGCCGGCGGCCCCCGAAGCAGAGGCTGCCGCCCGGCCCCCACCGAATTTAATTATTTTCCATTCCCCCTTTTATGCCCTACTTGTCATTATTTTGTTCCACCTTGCTCTCCAATGTTTTGTCCTACAGGTTGTAGTCCTCCCCCCTACGCAATGAGATACCCTGTCAGCCCTGCTCTTCATGCCCTACCCCTTTGGCCCCTTGTCTCACCCACTTTAACCCTAGCTCACAATGCAGTTTCCTATGTCCAAGGAGCTCTATCCCTTCTCCAGGCTGTGTTGTCCCCCTTCCAGGTTACTAGTTCCGTTATTTAGGGCGATGAATTGTCCCTTGTCCGTCTTCA
>QEPC01000801.1:8538169-8585134 GCA_003113815.1 Sphenodon punctatus | reverse complement strand
TCCCCCAGTGCTCTGTGCTTCCCTGGAGTGCTGTTCCCCCAGTGCTCTGTGCTTCCCCATAGCTCTTCCCTGTGGTCTTGCATTTCCCATCACCGGTGACTGCTTAGGGTTGTCAGGTCTTGCTCTCTCTTCACTGTGTCTTGCCTTGCCTCACCTCTCTATAGTGGGTGTTCTCTCCTTTCCTTGCTCTTCCCCTCATGCTGTTCTTAACTCGCTTCTCCCTGGCCTGTATCCTCTTTGTTGACTTGGGACCCTTTTCCCTTTCCTTTCTGTAGCCTCAATGATGAGCTGTGCACTCTGAGGCCGGGTTCCCTGGCTGGGAGAACGAGAACTGTCTTGAAACAGCCAAAAGACTGGCTGAGAGGTTTTTCCTTCTAGATATCTTTCTTATCTGGGTTCCCTGGGCCCTTCCTACAGTAACCCTCCCCAGGTCTAGGTTCCCTCAGTCCCTTTCTCCTGCTAGTGTAGGTCCCTTTCCCCTTCCCCCCTGAAAACAGGAAGAACAGTCCACCACTCCATTGCCTCAACAAAGCTTGGCTAGTGAAGCCCCATAGCAACAATGACACTAGGAGCTATGGAACAAACTCATCCCTCATTAATTCATTTTTATTTATTTGTTTGTTTATTTAGCACCAGCAATGTACCTGCAACTGAACAATCATTAGAGTGAGGTCTGTGCTCCCAGGGGTTTAATGTTTATGAGAGAGAAGGGAGAGGGGAACATAGGATAAAACAGGGATACAGAAGTTGCAGGTGTATGTGCTTGGCTTAGTTACAGAGGAGAAGGGAACACTAAATGAAAGGCAGTCAAGGGAGCATCAGTGAGCTGTCCGTAGAGATGAGGAGCTGCGGAAAGCCTGACGAGGTGTGTGTTCAGGAGGGATTGAAGCTTGGGAGGGGGAGGGAGCAAAATGAATGGGTTCAGGAAGGAAGTTCCAGGCATAGGGAAGACGGTTCAGGGAGGGGGAGACTGGGTGGGGGCTGGAGGAGGTAGATAAGGAATGAAGCTCCCAAGTGGGAAAGTAGCAGGAAACAAGTGCAGAAAGATATGGGGATCCAGGCCATGAAGAACCTTGAAGGTAAAGAGGAAGGAGCTTATGCTGAATTAGGAAGTGGAGAGGGAGCCAGTGAGGGAGCAGAGAAGGGGGTTGAACAGAAGTAAGAGGTCACTGTGACAATGGGAGGCCAACAAAAAGGGAGGTTATAGTAGTCAAGGCAACAGTTGATGAGCATGGACTACAGTTTTGGCAGTAGAAGCAGTAAGAAAGGGCTGGATTTTAACAATGTAATGCAGAGAGAAATGACAGAACTTAGCAACAGACTAGATCTGAGGCATAAAGGAGAGGGAGGAGTGAAAAATGAACCTCAGGCTACGTTTCTAAGGGTAGGGACAGGCTGGATGGTGACACCATCAATGGAAAAAGAGGGGAGGGTTAGGTTTAGGGGGAGAAGATGAGAAGTTCAGTCTTGGACATATTTAGCTTGAGTTGACATGGGTGTTTTAGACGCACGTTTCTCCTGGATGTTTGCTGTAACATCCAGAACTTTCTGTGTATCTAAGGGTGAAAACAGACATGGCGTTAACCACTCTTTAACCACCCTTGGTGGTCATTTATGCATGTTTCAGGACTGCATAGGGCACCAATACCACCCCGCAACATGCATCAATAACCACCAAGGGTGGTTAAAGGGTGGTGTTAGCGTCATGTCTGTTTTCACCCTAAATCACTCACCCAGATCTTAAACATCCGGATCTTTGAACTTCTGCATGAAAGTTCTCCCAGAACTTTTGTGTGTAAAAAGTTCTCCTGGTAAACTGCTTTGCTTCAGGCAGCTGTAGTCACTTGGTTTCCTGTCACGTTTACAGCTGCGACTACTTTAGGCTGCCTCAGGGCAGTGTTTGTGTGACGAATGCATCCAGGAACTGCCTCAGGGCAGTGTGTGTGTGAAAACTTACTTGTGGACTTGTAAACCCAGAAGATTGAAACATCTGGAACTTTAACATGTGTCTAAAAAGGCCCATTGAGACATCCAAGCCGAGATGTAACAGACAGTTGGTGGTGCGAGGTTGGATAGAGATAGGGGTTGGGAAGATAGAGAGTTGAATGTTGTCAGCATACTGGATGGAAGCTGTGAGATTCAGTGTGTTTGCCTAGGATAGAGTGTAAAGGGAGAAAACAGAGCCACGGACAGAGCCTTGGGGAGCTCTGACTAAAAAGGGAGGTGATGCGGAGAGGAGGTACCAGCAAGAGAGACAATGGGTGCAACAAAAACCTGTTAAGAGTCTGAATTCAGTCTGTGAAGCCCTAACGCACATGTTTTAAGTTTACATGTAGAGCTAATAAGCAGGCAGCCCCCCTCCCTGCATTTCGTGGTGGCACTCAGCACTTTCCCTCTCCCCAACCCTGGCTCTGATGAGAAGGGGGATCACTGCTAGAAAAGACGTCTTCCCTGACCATACCCCTTTCCATCCAATGCAGTGCTCCTGTGCTCAGGCAGCTGCAAGAGAAGAAAGTCCTTCCTGCACCCCAGCTTTCTCCTCTTGCATCCACTCAGCTTCCCAGCTGAAGGATGAGGGCAACAGGGAATGCAAGCCAAGCCCAGGGTGAAGCTAACAACCGCAGCAGCCAGGGCTGGAAAGCACAGGTAGGAGCTGGCTGGGAGCAGTGCTGCTGCTGCTGCCGCCCCACCACTGCCTCTCAATTTCATCCCCAGCTCAGCTTGTAAGGGAATGCGAGCTGATCCCAAGATGAAATTAACAACGTGGCTCGGCTGGGCTGCGGCAGAAACCCAGGCTGGAGAGAGCAGCTAGGAGCTGGCTGGGAGCGGAGCAGCTGCCACTGCCCTGCCACCACCTGTCCCTTTCATCCTGGGCTCTGCTTGCGTTCTCAGCCACCCAGTTCCTTCCAACTCTCACTGCATAGCTCCCGGCCAGCTCCAGACTTCTTTCTCCAGTAAGGGTTGCTGCTGCAGCCCAGACAAATCTCGGATGAAATTGACAGGCAGCAGCTGGGCAACAAGGAAGAAGCCACTGGAGCAGCAGACAGGAGAGGAGAGCGCCTACAGCTGCTTAATTTCAATGGTGATGGCAGACCTGGGTGCGGGTGAGGCTGTGGGCAAGTCCAATAGGTGGGAAGCGATGCGTGGGCATGCATTCACATGAACTAGCATGCACTGGCCTGCACAGTGGGCCCTCGATGTCCTTGGACAACGCTGTGAGTTGGGGGCTGTGTGGGGGGTGCAGGCTAACATTTGGCAAACACCCACCTGGTGAGTGCTAATGTGGACTATCGTCTCACTTGAAAAAAAAAAAAAAAAACACCCATTGAAAGCGCGGTTAGAGAGATGGGAAGCGAATCAGTTGAAATTTGAATCTTGAGTGAAATAAATCAAGGAGGGTGTGGTCAACATTGGCAAAGGTGGCAGAGATGGAGCAAGATGAGAATGCAATATTTTATTTTATTATTATTTATTATTTATATAGTGTCAGACAGAGCCTGTTCAGGCTCAGTCATGATGGGTTTGAGGTGTTGTAACAGGTGTATATGATCACAGCTTCAAACATTACCAGTAGCATCTTTGAGAAAGAGATGCCTATCAAGGAAACTCACTATTTAACACACAGGCTTATTTTCAAAACATAATTTAAGATTGCAGTATGATGCATTGGCAGCCTGAATATAGGATTTTGCTGTTCTACAAAACCCCTCATACATTCTTCTGTAATAAGGCAGCAGGTTTGAAATTGCAGTATATCTATCTGAATGTTTAGATAACATTTGAAACATGAAAAATGAATCATCTGCTTGTATCTTAAGATAGCAATAATATTTCAGTGATGTTTATTTTTTTTTATTTTATTTTATGGATTTTTATCCCGCCCCATCCTGCAATGCAGCTCAGGGCGGCTGGCTAACAGTAAAATCATTAAAACAATTTAAAATACAAATATAAAATATATCAATAAAAACAGGGCAGAGTAGAATAATAAATAAATACAACGGTGGGGGATTAAAAATCACCCCCCCCACCCTCCCTCCCAAAGGCCTGGGCAAACAGCCAGGTCTTACAGTTACGCCGAAATGTCAAAAGGCTTGGGGCCAGGCGAGCTTCCTCCGGAAGGGAGTTCCACAGCCGCGGCCCTACCACCGAGAATGCCCGCTCCATCGTGGCCCCCCGCTTAACACGGGGGACCTCCAGGAGGGCACCCCCGGCAGACCGCAGGAGCCGTTCCGGGGCGCGAAGGGCGAGGCGGTCCCTAAGGTAAGAGGGATTATTTTCTTTTACTTTTGTATGGCTTTTTTTTTTTTTTACAGTGTATGTCCTATAAGAGGACCAGTACGAAAGTGTGTTGTGATTTTTCTGTAAAATGAATGTGTGATATGAGCACATTGAGCAGCTTGAAGTAGACATTCTTGCAGTTTGTCTGAATTAGACTTTTCTTCTAATGCTTCTGTATAAACTCTGCTGTCCAGTTCCACAAGCATGAAGGAAGCAGTGATTCATAGATGATAACTACGTTCATAGATGAAAAAACAATAGCCTCAGTCCACAAAACACTCCAGAGTAGTCCCACTGAAGCCCAAATGGAACAACGTTAGAGTAAGTGGGTTGTGGATCGTGGTCAGTATGTTTATATGAACAGTAGGTAGGTACTGCAATGAGAACATATATCAATTGCCTAAATGAGAGGTCCCATGCCTCCCAGTGTCTGAGGTAGTTTTGAGAGCTTTTTTAGTAATATTAAAAGATCATTTTCCAAATTGAAAGTGCCAGGATCACCAGTTTAGATGAGATGTATGTAAGTTGGGTTTTTCCCCCCCATACAACATAGCAGCTTTCTGAGCTCCAGCCTACTTCTGTAATTTCATTTCCATGCTCCTTTCCTCCCACACAAAAATAGTCTTGACATTTTTGACTATTTTGTCACAGTGTAACATTCTTGTCAATTTAAAAAATGGATCTTGGGCTGCTGCCATTGACAATGTGCAGGCATTAACTAATGCCGTTCCTCCATTAGGCTTAAGCTGCAGGTGCAGAAGAGGGTGCGATTCCTAACACTGGGCCTTGGACATTGGGTCTGCCTCCAGCTGAAGGGGGCATAGTGTCAGACTGTCATGATGATACATGCCCCGATACCAGCACAGTGAGATATCTAAACAGCAAGTGTAGATGCACAACACAGCTTTTCAAGTGGGGAATGCTCATATCATGATGATCCTGTTGTGTACGAGAGTGAGTGTGAGAGTGAAAAGCTCAGAGAGTGAGAAACTGATCCAAAAAAGCCATCCTGTCAGGTGACTACAATAGAAATAAATTAATAAGTCCCAAATTCAAGCAAATAAGTATCCTTTAGAACGGTCAAGTTCACGTTATTTTGTACATCAAGAACTTCTAGATTTGGGAAATCCCCATTTTAGTTCGTATTTCAAATTTCTGTCGATCTTCAAATGCTGGTTATGCTGTAAAAACTCAATATTTTGCGTGCCAAAAGAACTGGATACTGCATGTATTGTAGTAAAGGAGAGGTGGGGGCGGAGGAGGCTCACAATATATGTATTCAAACTATGCGAAAATGTAAGTGGGATAAATATGACTGTGTCAGTGGAACTTGTAGAGAGGGGGTTCGTGGATATCATGCACCAGCAAAACATTTCACTGTTTGAAGCTGAGAGTGCTGCTTTTCTTAAAAGGAGTCAAATTCCAGAGAGGCACTAATGAGTAAGTGTTTATCCTTCAGCACAGTGCTAACACAAATTGTTAAACTATTTCCTCTAACTGCTGAGGATTATGGACATTGCATTTTAAGTGAATGCAGTAGGATGATTACCATCATTTAATTAAAAATGGTATTTCATCTACCTCTGGTTCTGCCACATGTTCTTGAAAGGAGCTTGTTAAAGATGATCTATTGCTACTGCAGTGGGTATTCTGTTCATGTATCCACATGTAACTAAATTGACTTGCTACAGGATATAGGAGGAAGTTTGCAGTAAATAATGATTTCAGATTTGTAAATGCTAAGGATTCTTTTTAACTGCAACATTTAGGCTTGCATTGCTGTCTCCTTTGTGTTCAAAGTACAAATAAAAACTAATACAGAAACATGCTTAATATAGATATTGGAGTGAATGGAAAACATAGCCAGTTTGATTTTTATCAGCTCCTGAGTAATCTTTGTGTATGAGTGAAAAATCTAACTTTCTCTTACTTAGGGATTTACTTGAGGAAATTTAAGCGTTCTCTGGAGTCTATAGTTCTTTATGACATAATGAAGATTGAGCACCCCATACACCCTGGCCACACACAGTGAATCGCAATAAAAGCTAAACAGGCACAGAAGAAAAAAATAATGAAGAATGTAGGCAAGTTCAAGCATGTCAAGCAGGGATTCATCTAAAAAGTCAAATAAATATAGACAAAATAAGGCCTGAGATGTTCCAGTGTGGCAACTTAAAGTATTGCATTCTAAAAGATGAATTACAGCGACATAATAATGACAAACACACAACTGTGCTGAGATTGGTAAAAACAGTAGAATTTTTGTTGTATTAAAAAAAAAAACAAAAAAAAACAAGCATACCAAACCAAATAGATTATGTAAAAGTACACAATTAAGTTTGAAATCTACCTACCTAACTTCTTAAAAATATATATTAGATAATTTCAGGCATTTTCACCTGCTTTAGTTTTTATCTGTTTTGTATGTTTCTCTTCCATGTGTTCTGGAACTTTCCAAGAAACAATAGCAGGCCAGTTACTGAGTGAAATAACAGTAATAATATACAAACTGGTTTCAGAAAAAAAAAGAGAATACGCTGTATTAACAGAATTGCCCCCAATCACTTTCACTTGTTATAGTTGGTTAATATAGTTATAGACAGTTTGCTTCAGTTATAGACATTAATAGCTTAAAAAAAATTCAGGCTGAAATTTGATCCTAAGAAAAAGCAAACTATCCTCGAGAACCCTTGACATTTTAAAATACGGAGAATTCCTTTTTCTGCATCTCTGTATTTGCTATTTACATTAATAGTTACAAATAAAATCTTTTAAAGAAAAAAAACTGACTGATGCTGCAGTAAATTTAAAAATCTTTGGTTTGTCTTATTATCTTCACCTTCCTTTTGGCCCTTTCCTCTGAATTGTTACGCAGCGCCGTTCCCTTGTGTTTTTGTGCAGTTGTTGTAGAAGAAACTATAGAACCTGATAAGCTATATATGCTCAGTCTTCTGTTATGGACTTAAGCCCCTGTAGAAATTGTTCTTTTAAATTCTCTGTGTATTTTAATAGGAATTTCATCTTTTTTTAAAAATGGGGGGGAAAAGGGGGGAAAAGTGTAACAGGATAAGATTTTCTATTAATTGCTGTTTGGATGGGTCAGAAAAACCCATACAAAAAAGCTGTTTTCTGTTGAATCCTAAGGACTCTTTGATAAGTGAGAAGTTAGTAGATCTGGATTTAGCTGTACAAGTTCAAATGAAGGCAATGCTAAAATAAATGTTCCTAGCAGCAGGGTATTTTGTTGTTTGTTACAATGTGCTCAATGCAGAACATGCATAGAAGGGACTAGTGTACTTAACATATATAGATATAAAGTACATCTATATGTACAGCACCGGGCATAATGTTGCATGCAACAAAACCATCCCTTGACAGGAATGCTGTGTATGCTTCCCCTCCACTCCCTGTTGTGGCAGGATTGGGACCTAGCCCCTTCTTGTTACTGGAGAGGCTCATGCTACTGCAAGTTCTTTCCTGGATCCAGCCATCACTCTCAGATTGTGCCCAACCCTATGTACTACCTGGGAGATTGTGTCCAATCCTGTGAGCCAGTGTGGTGTAGAGGTTAAGGGTGCAGTACCTGGCCTGGGAAGTAGGATGAGGCGCCCTGGTTCAAGTCTCACCTTAGCCAGAAACTCAGTGGGTGACCGTAGGCCAGTCACAATATTCTCTCATCCTAACCTACCTCACAGGATTGTTGAGAGGATTGTGTTCAAAGTTGTGTTAATTAGTTCTATGTGAAACGCTCCAAGTGCTATGGCAGGGGGGTGCTATATAAATATTATCTTTGATGTATATCAGGCAAGAAGCTGTTCATGCCTCATCTCCCTGCCTTCTGCATCACTACATTTTGCTCCTTGACAGAGGATTGGGCACAACATTGTGCAAACCAGTAGGTGCCTTAATCATTTTCTACTCTAGTCAGATGCTAGTAGTAGAATATATTAGGAGTGGGAAGCCTCTGGCCCATTGGCCAAATCTGAACTATGTCTGTTCTTTATTTGCCTCCTTTCCAATTGCTGGTGTCAAGCACTGGAAGAGTTCAGGGAAAGAGAAGGGGGATAAAGACCAGGCACTCAAGTACAGGGAATTGCACCCATGGGACATCTCCCCCCTCCCCCCCGACTATCCAGTACTAATTTTCAGAGTGCCCTTCAGGAGGAAAAAGACTCCCTCCCCATCAAAAGGCCAAAAGTCGAGCACAATTGGGCCAATTGGACGGCAGCCTTTATTATTTACTTGGGAGTGACCCTTTATAGGTTCTCCGAGCGTGGGGTGGAATTGGTGAAGTACTCGGACATTGTCCAGCGGGCATACGATACTAGTGGCCCCGGAGCCTGTCTGCGCTACAACAAAGAATTTCGGCGTAGGGCAGCCAACAATCCCTCTTTGAGGAGGGATGTCCATGCACACGATTTGTGGCTAGAGTGCATCAGCAACTCGAGCTATGCCCCACGAGCGGACAGTGGTCACGTCCTTGCCAAAGCTGGGGGCACACACCGGGGGGATGGGCCAGGCTGTCCTTGGGCAGCCCGATGTGCTGGGATTACAATAAAAGGGGGAAATGTTTTTGCTCCCCCTGCAGATTTAAACACGTGTGCACCCAGTGTTCAGGTGCCCACTCCGCCACAAATTGTAGCAAGTACAGGCAGTATGGGGCAAGAAATAAGGGCCACTCCAGCCCTAATCAGGGCCCGTCCGGCCACCCAGGCACCCCTTTTGTGGTGGGAAAGGGCCCCAACTCCTGTAGGGCTTCAGAACCTAAGGGCAGTCATTCGCGACTACCCAGACCCCGCGATTGCTGAGTATGTAGTAGAAAGTTTTCAACATGGTTTCAGAATCCCAACGCTAGGCCCTGCTACCACTTAGGCATCAAGAACCTGAAATCAGTGAGAGGGAACGAGCACCTAGTTCAAGGTAAAATCAATAAAGAGGTTCAGGAAGGTAGGATACAGGGCCCTTTCGATACACTTCCCATGCCCAACCTCAAAGGTGGCATTCAGACGTTCAGTTTGTGTCCGAGTTTTACAAAATTCAAATGTATCTTGCATGTCTGAAGTCCCTAATTTGAAATATTGTTTTCAATATCTCACCTAAGTAATCTTCAGTTCAAAGCTAGTTAAACCTACCTTTATGCTGTCTGATTGAAATAAATCCACTCTTTACAGCAGTGTGAAAGTGACATTGTATTCAGTATTAACTGGTGCAAAATATTTCCTGCATGTGAAGGCAACTTTGCTTTCAAGTGTGTTGTTTTACTCCTGCCCCTACGGGATGCAGCAGCAGCACAGCGGGGACACCGATCGATCAGAATGGGAGATAACACAGTTTGTTTACAAACAACTCCTCCCCATGTGTGTAATCACATGGGGAGGAGTTGTTTGTAAACAAACAGCATTATCGTCCGATCGATCGGGTGTCCCCGCTGCTGCTGCTGGAGCGCTACTAGGAGGCAGAGACAGGTGAGGGATGGGGTCCGGAGCCAGGGAGGGGAGGTAGAAGAACTTATTGGGGGAGAAGCTGGCTGCAGCCTGCTGCCCAGTAATTCTGTAATTTCCTGTAATTGAACCGCACTGAATAGGCGGGTAAGCTCGTGCTCCAAGAAGGTCTGAATGCGTTATTTCACTGTAGGAAACAATAGTATTTCACGCATGTGAATGCAACTGGCATTGTTAACAGTGAACTAGAGAAAAACATTTTTTTTTAAATCCAGGTAATTGCTGCACGTGTGAATGAACCCAGAATCTCACCCTTAGGCATTGTCCCAAAAAAGACTCCTGGGAAGTTTTGCCTTTCCCACCCGAAGGGCGAGTCAGTGAATGATGCCATATCTCAGGAGCTGTGCTCCGTCAAGTACACACGGTGGTTGAAATGGTCCAGGCTTGCGGATGAGGGGCCCTCCTCGGGAAGTGCGATATTAAATTGGCTTTCCGTCTGCTGCTGGTTCACCGCGGTGATTTCGAGCTGCTGGGAATAGAATTCCAAGGCAAGTTCTACTTTGATACGGTGATGCCCATGGGATGCTCTATTTCATGTGCGGCCTTTGAGAAGTTCAGCTCGGTGCTTGAGTGGGTGGTGGCTCGGTGGGCAGAGCGGAGCCAGATCACCCATTATCTGGATGATTTCATTTTTGCTGGAAGGGCGGGCATTCCACAGTGCAAGCACCTGCTGCGCACATTCCTGGAGGTGGCCAGGGAGCTCGGGGTCCCCCTATCTCCCGAAAAAACGGAGGAACCAACATCAAAATTGACTTATTTGGGCATAGAACTTGATACAGAGCATTCACTTTCACGGCTGCCAACAAGTAAGTTGCTGGCCCTACGGTCTGTAATAGCAGCTATTCAGGTCGCACTGAAGGTAACCATTCGGCTGTTTCAGTTGCTCACAGGCAGCCTGAATTTCGCTTGCAGAGTCATTGCCCTGGGGAGAGCTTTCATGTCCCACCTGTATGTGCTTATAGGAGGCGACCGTCCCCCGCATCACCAGATCAGGGCGATGAAGGAGATGCGGGAGGATTTGACTGTTTTTGACATCTTTTTACAAGACTACAATGGGGTCAGTTTCTGGAGGCAGCGGCTTCTACTAGAAGCTGAGCTGCAGATCAACTCCAATGCGGCAGGCGGGCATGGTTTTGGGGTCTATTTTAGGGGACGATAGTGTGCAGCGCCGTGGCCGGCAGACTGGGAGGTAGCAGGGATTACATGGGATTTGACCTTTCTTGAATTCTTCCCCATATTAGTGGTGGTCAAATTGTGGGGGAACCAATTCTCCAACCGGAGTGTCAGGTTTTGGTGTGATAACATGGCAGTCGTTCATACTATCAACAAGCTGTCATCTAAATCAGTTAGGGTGATGAGGCTGGTCCAGGCCTTTGTGCTACGGTGCGTAAGAATGAACATAATGTTTATGGCCAAGCATGCACCAGGCATTAACAACGGCATAGCAAATGCGCTTTCTCGATTCCAGACATAACGGTTTCGCCAGTTTGCCCCAGAAGCCAGGGAGGAACCAGACCCATTTCCAAGTGACATATGGAACCTTGAATATTAGACCTCTTTCAGACAGTCCAAGGTTCCCCTGTCCCCAGAACCAGGAGGGCATATGAAACAGCATTCTCCGAATTTCAGAATTTCAGGTTCCAGAATAGTTGGCCCCTGGGTTTCCCCATCCCCAAAAGCCAAATGCTGCAGTTCACCTTATCCCTGCATAACAAGGGCCTGGCACCAGGCACCATCACTGGGAAAATAATGGCTGTATCTTTTGCTAGCTGGGCCGCGGGTTATTCTTCCCCGAACAATGGTTTCTTTATGAGCTGGATGCAGGAAAGCTGGTCCAGGGAGACCCCACCGGTTTGGGACAGCCGAAGTTCTATTACGCCCCAGCTGTTGACTCACATAATCAGCATGCTACTTAGGGTATGTTCAGCGGGCCGGGAAATTCAGTTTTTTGCCATGGCATTCCAGGTTGCCCTGTTCAGGGCATTCCGGATAGGCGAACTGGTACAGAAATCAAGAAACAACGCATCAGCCAGGGCCCTACAGATCCAGGATGTGGGGTGGGAAGGCAGAGCTCTTACTCTCCACTTACGATGGTCAAAGACCAACCAGAGAGGGAGAGGGCAGTCGATAAAGCTTTATTCCACCACCCTCGTCACGATCTATCTGGTCTGGGCAATGAGGGTGTATTTAAGTCAGCGCCCCACTGGGCCCTTATTTAGTCACGAAGATGGGAGCCCTCGTACGCGATACCAGTTCAGGGCTGTGCTCAGCATGTGTGTGAGGGAGCTGGGCCTCGATCCCCTTCAGTACAGTTCACATTCATTCAGGATCCGGGCCGCATCCATGGCGACAGAAATTGGGTTTCCTAGCCAGCACATACAGCAAATTGGGAGATGGTGATCCCGGGCCTATAGAACATATGTGAGGGATAGCCAAACGCAGCAGGTAGGTCACCGTGCCGGGTCGAGGGGGGGTGGCACAGGCCAGTGAGTCACAACCGTGTAACGCTGTCTTCTCTTGCAGACGCGCCAGTTCCGTAGCCCAGAAAGGTAGTATGGATTGTCGGTCACAGCATCATTTGCTGGGCAGCAAAGATGGCCACATGCAGCAGGTGTGGCACCCAGCTGGGCCTCAGTTATCGGGCTGAATTGATCTGGTTGAGTAAGCGTGGCATCCGCAGCCTCTAGGAGCAACTGCTCCCAGCGCTGTCCGAGGCATGGAATAAACATCCACCCCCCAGGATTTATTGTTTTACTCTTGGGAGAGAACAATCTGCCCTGGGGAACGGGGCTCTGGCTCACAAAAAGGGCAAAGGCTGATCTCAAGCTGGTGCAAGAGCGTTTCCCAAGATGTACAGTGGTATGGTCTGACATGCTGCAGCGTAGGGTGCGCACCAAGGCCGACCACCCCAGGAGGGTAGATAGAAGCAGAAGGAGGGTCAACCGCAAGATATGGCACTGGCTGAAAGCATTGGGGGGTGGGGTCCATAGGACATGATGATATTCGGTACAATAAGGATGAGCTATACTGGGCCGACGGGCTCCACCTGTCCAACACGGGGTGTCATTTGTTTCTTGGGGTCCTGAAAACTAAGCTAGCCGAAATGATTGGTAAACATAGGGAAATGGTGGCGAACCAGCCAAGCTGCGCTGGCGGTTCTAGTGGCGGGGGAATGATCATGGGGAGCCCACATATAAACTGACAAAGCAAAACAATCAGATAAACAAACAAAAGATACAGAAATTACAGATTACAGAAATAAATTACTCTCTGCTCTCTGCTTAATAGTTACGTAAAGGTTAAACAAAAGTTTCCCTTAAACCAAACCAGGACCAGGGCAGAAAAATCTTCCTTATTGAGTATCCATCTCATGTTATCATATAATATATTGTGTAATATAATGCAATATAAACAATATCTCAGATAGGTTGAGCACATGTCTAAGACTTCATAAAATTGTGTATACATAATTGGATTCCCGCACAATATTCACAAAGACATCAGGCGGATACCTACCGCTAGACTGTATCTACTGTTGCCATATGGCCCTTAATTTTGACTTAATTTAGCCACACCTTTTTTCATTAGTTTTACTGACAGGTGTGTGGAAGAATCGCTTGTGCTGTAGAAAAAATATCAGCTGGTTATTTCATTAGTCTTGGCTTCTCAGTTTCTCCCCTATCAAATCCCATGCTGTCATCAATGATAAGCTTCAACTAGTGGAGTCTTGAGACTGCGCGCGAACTGTATTGTAGTTCAGTGGTTTCCAAACACCTGTATGTGGATCACTACCTATCTCTAAAGCATTTGTAAGTAGCTCTCTTGGCTTCCTTTCTGTAATTAAAAAATTGCCCCAGTGTGTAACCTGTGCTCCAAGTAATACTTCTGTAATTGCCAGAATGAAGTTAGTTTTTTGTGGTGCTTCAGTGTCCATTATGAATCAGAGGGCACAATGTGTAGTGGGAGCTGTTGGGTCCTAACCTTCAGAGCAGAGCCCAAACACAGCTTGGCCAACCCTGGCATTTCCAGACTGCCCCCTATCCATATCCTGTACAAAACGTGGGATGGACTAGCCTGGATCTGCCGTTAACAAAAGGCACTCCCATATACTAGCTAGGATCCTGAATTGAATCCCTCGGACATTACAGATAAGACTGCAGAGATACTCAGAATTATTGGGAAATGCTGCTGTAGCTGTCTAAGTGCCTAGGACCTGACAATTGAAATACTCTTGTAGTACCTAATGTGCAAGTCCTAACCTGGCTCTCTAACTTTGTTCTGAATGACCATTGGCAATCTTGCCCATTGTCAGTTTGGAGCTCTTTGACCCTCCTCTCCTCCTGCCACAAAGTGTATCATGGAGAGAATTTGATTGATTGATTGATTGATTACTTAGTTATTAAATCAAATTAAATTTATATGCTACCCTTTCCATTATGGCTCAGGGCAGCTTAAATCAATAAAAACATTTTAAAAATCCCCTTAACCCTCCCACAACCCTTTCCCTAACCCCCACCCGACCCTATCTTTGCCTGCTAAATGCCTGGCCAAATAGAAAGATCTTGCATAATTTCTGGAATAAGAGCAAGCTCAGGCTTAGATGAACTTCCCAAGGGGCAGGAGTTTCATAATTGTGGGCCAGCCATGGAGAACGCCGCTCTGTGTGCCCTTACTGTAGGAACTTCACAGACAGATGGTAAAAACATAAGTAGTGCCATATTGAGTCAGACCAATAGTCCATCAAGCCCGGTGTTCTGTCCTCCGGCAGTGGCCAATCTCGATTGCATGGGAGAAGAACCAACAGTCACAATGGGCAATCCATTCCCCGTTCTTCATTCCCAGCTCCCGACAGCAAGAAGTTCATCCCGTAAGCTACTTGGTTAATAGCCATTAATGGACCTACTCTCTAAAAACTTACCCAGTCCTTTTTTTAACCCAGCTAGACTACTGGCCCTGACAACGTCCTCTGGCAACAAATTCCATAAATTAATTATTCGTTGAGTGAAAAAGTACTTCCTTTTATTTGTGTTAAATCTGTGGGCAGGTAGTTTCATGGAGTGTCCCCTAGTTCTAGTACAATTTGAGAGGGTAAATAACCGTTCTCGATCTACTTGTTCCACAGCACTTAAGATTTTATAAACCTCTATCATGTCCCCTCTCAGTCTTCTCTAAGCTGAAGAGATCCAGCTTCTCAGTACAGAAGCCATTCCATACCCTTTATCATTCTCATTGCCCTTCTGTGTACCTTTTCTGGTTCAGTTATGTCTTTTTTGAGATGGGGCAACCAGAACTGCACACAATATTCCAGGTGTGGTTGCACCATCGATTTGTATAGAGGCATTGACATCCTCGGTTTTATTCTCTATCACTTTGCGAATAACTCCTAATGTTCTGTTTGCTTTTTTGACTGCTGCTGCTGCACATCAGGCTGAGGATTTCAGTCTATTGTCCACAGTCGCTCCCTGATCCTTTTCCTGTGTGGTAACTCCTAGCTTAGTACCCAGCATTGTGTACGCATAGTTTGGATTATTTTTCCCTACGTGCATCACTTTGCAGTTGTCCACATTAAATCTCAACTGTCATTTAGATGCCCAGGCACCCAGTCTCATAAGAACCTGTTGCAGTTCTTCACAGGGTGCTCGTGTTTTAACTACCTTGAATAACTTGGTGTCATCTACAAATTTGATCACCTCCCTCTTAACAACCTTTTGCAGATCATTAATAAATACATTAACAGCACCGGTCCCAATACAGATCCCTGGGGTACACCACTTTTTACATCTCTCCATTGTGAAAACTGTCCATTCAGCCCTACTCTTTGCTTACTATCCTTTAACCAGTTACCAAATCCATAGTAAGACACTACCTCCTATCCCATGACTTTTTAATTTTCTCAAGCGTCTTTTATGTGGGACCTTATCAAATGCTTTCTGGAAATCCAGGTACACTATATCTGCCAGGTCTCCCTTGTCCACATGCTTATTTACACCCTCAATAAATTCCAACAGATCAGTGAGGCATGACTTACCTTTGCTAAATCCATGTTGACTCTTCCCCATTAAGCTATGTTTATCCACATGCCCAGCGATTCTGTTCTTAATGATAGTTCCCACCATTTTGCCCTGCACAGACATCAAGCTTGCTGGTCTGTAGTTTCCAGGATCACCTCTGGATCCCTTTTTAAATATCGGGGTTACATTGGCCACCCTCCAGTCCTCGGGTACAGTGGCAGATTTTAGCAATAGGTTACAGTAGGTCTGCAATTTGATATTTGAGTTCCTTCAGAACTCTGGGGTGAATAATACCATCTGGTCCTGATGATTTGTTAGTATTTAGTTAACCTGTAAGAGGGCACCCACAGCTGACTTCATAGGTTACGATAGGACATGAGGGAAGAAGTGGTCTCAGTTACCTGGGGCCCAAGCCATCTATTTATTTATTTATTTATTTTAATACACTTTTACCTCGCATCCTCCCGCACCATGGTGACTCAGAGTGGCGAACAACATATAAAATCTAACAATAAAACTAAATAATTAAAATATGTAAAATTACTAAAAAGGTAGAATGCTAAAAGGCAATAAAGACCCCCCCACACACACACACACACCACCCCCCTTCCCTGAAGGCCCGGTGGAACAACCAGGTCTTACACGATCTTTGGAAAGAGTGGAGGTCTGGGGATAAACGGGCCTTCATTGGGAGGGAGCTCCACAGCCCTGATGTGGCCACTGAGAATGCCCTCCCCGCCATCACCACCTGGGATACCCAGGGGATCTCAAGTTGGGTGCCCCCAGCCGACCGCAGGGGCTGTGAAATGACCCAGGGCCTGAGGCATTCTTGCAGATAAGCAGGCCCCAAGCCATTTAGGGCTTTAAAGGTCATCACCAACACTTTGAATTGAGCCCAGTAGACTATCGGCAGCCAGTGCAGAGAATGGAACACAGGTGTAACCAGCTGCAACCTCTGGATCGTCTTCAAAGGTAGCCCCACGTAGAGTGCGTTACAGTAGTCCATGCGAGAGGTAATGAAAGCATGGATAATGGTTGCCAGGTACGAGTTGGAGACATACGGCCGCAGCCGTCGCACCAGATGTAACTGGCGAAATGCTCCCGTCGCCACAGCCTCCGCCTGACAAATCTCCATACAGCCCTACCCAGGGTTCTCAGGAACACATTAAAAAGGAGAAGGGACAAGATGGAACCCTGCAGGACCCCTCAAGGGAGCTCCTGAGAGATCAGTGAGTCATCGCTCATCACTACCCTCTGGTTTCCATGAGTGGAACCACGCAAGAGTGGTCCCATGAACCCTTGTTGGGTCACGCAGCCGTGCCAACAACATTCCATGATCAATTGTATCAAAGACTGCTGAAAGACCTAACAAAATCAACAGGATCAATTGCCCTTGTTGATTGCCAAGCCAAGGCAATCAACCAAGGCCACAAGCGTAGTCTTTGGTACCATGCCCAGGACAAAATCCTGACTGACATGGGTCCAGGAATCCAGTAACATCAAGATACATCTGAAGCTGTGAGGCAACCACCCATTCAGTAACCTTCCCTAAAAAACATAAGATTAGAGAAGGGGTGACAACTGGCAGGAGAGTCAACATCAAGAGATGTTTTTTTCAACTGGGATCAGACAAGTCGACAACTGCAGTTTTAAGACCATTGGGCACCCTGCTCTCCCAAAGGGGAAGGCATTGACAACCCCAGCCAGCAACGGCCCCCCAAATCTAATTCAGTTCAGTTTAATTTATTGTTAGTCTTACGACCATCACAATTAAGTCTAATTCACAACTGGTCACCCACCCCAGTCCAAGCACACCCTTTGCATTGGTGGGTGAGATTAATTGAAGCTGATCCAAGTAAACTGGACAAGACTGAGTTTCCGCAACCCCAAACTCTGGCTTTATACCCAGACTAGGAGTTGCCAAATATGAGCGACTTTATGTGCAAAGTAGGTGGCAAACTCATCACAGCAGGAAAGTAATGACTCTAATTACAGGTGGGGGCATCCAGAACTTAACAGGTTATTCACCACCCAGAAGAACTCTGCTGGACTACTCTTTGCAGATGCTATATCACAGTCTTTCAAAAAAGATCTATGCCACAGTAGTCGGCTTTGGCATAAGTCAAGCCCCACCTGCAATCTAACCACCTGCCCTTCCATTTTAGCAGCCTCAGGTCCTCCATATACCAAGGAAGCCTGTGCTGCTGCAGCGGAGAAAGTGGACACCTGGGTGCCAGTGTGTCGATGGCCCAAGCCAACATGCCATGCCACAGATCAACTAGGCCTTTGACAGAGAGGCTGTCAAGGTCAGCGGGTAAATACCCTAGAGAGTTCTTGAATCTTATTGGATCCATTAGTCTCTGGGGTGGACCAACCTAACAGGTCCACCATCCCAATGGGAGTAAAGGAAGGTAGGGATTTAGTCCCTCAGAAGGTAATGGTCCAACCATGACTATGGTGGTGTAACGACACCTCTAATAAATGGAAACCCTTTATCCAGGCCGATGCAAAACATTAAATTCAACATATGTCCAGCCTCATGTGTCAGGCCAAACATTACCTGGGATAGGCCCATGGTTGTCATGGTGGCCATGAAATCCCCGCTCTGTCCCTGAAAGGCCGGCCTCAGCATGTGTGTTGCAATAACCCAAGACAATAAGTCTGGACAATTTCAGCACCACCTTTGAGACTAGCTCGGCTAGAGCAGTCAGGGAGTACGTTGTGCAGCGGAGTGGTCAGTAGTACACTAACAGAATTGCCCGTCTATCCCAGGCCTTGAACACAAGATGGACACAGTCCATGTTGGGCAAGTCCGGCGCAAGTTGCCTTTGATATACCAGATTGTCTTTCTAGACCACTGCTACTCCACCCTCTGAACCCCAATCCTAGGCTGAAGCTGCACAGAGTACCTGGCCAGCATCATCTGAGCCAACACCGGCCCAGAAGCCTTGTCCACCTGGGTCTCAGTAATACATAAAAGGTCAGCGGCCTCATCCTGAATGAAATCATATATGATAGTTGTCTTATTAGCCACTGACCTTCAATTAAGCCTCTTTTTCTTGCCCTTTAGTTGTGTTCTCGAATTGTTGTTCCTATAAATGCCTTAAAAATTCAATACTGTGTCAGGGAAATGTTTTCATTATTTTGTGTTCTGATGCTTGTCCTCTTGGGGGAATATTTCTGCCTGATTTTCGAAGCGATGAAGCAGAAATGTATGTTGGTAAGAAAGCTATGCTGCTTCCCAGTTCTGTGTCTAGCCACACTAATGAAAGGTCTGAAGTCATACAGATACCAGTACCCAGGTTGAAGAGAATTGCTTTTTGAACATGGGTTGCTTAAAGCAACTAACTATTGGTATGAAAGAATTCTGGTCGTTTTCACCTTTTCCTTGTAATTTTTTCTTTTTCCTAGCTATTCACTTTCTAATCCCATTTTACGTTTGTCACCTTGGCATACTTATAGCCCATCACACCTGGAAATATCAGATCTAGGATAAGTGTTTACTGATTATTTAAACAATAAATATTACTAGACCTGACTGAATTTAGTATTTCTTAGTTAGTTTTTGAAGAAGGAAAGGAAATGAAGCTACTACAAAGCAAGTGACTTCTTTCAGAATCCACAAACAGTTTTTTTTGCAGTCCACTTTTTAGTTCTGAAATTCTTGATTATGGTTTGGCTGCAAGCAGGGAGCAGGCAAAGAAAACTCCAAGAAAGATAAACGGATGCATGTCTGGCTTCAGTAAAAACAATTTAGAGGTAAAACAATTGCACTTGACTGTTTCCAAAGAGATTTAGCATGCAGTGTGTCAAACATAAACTTTCCAGTAGTATGATAGTTGGGTTTTTTGTTATAACATCTTTTCTCTTCTCTTTTAAAAAAAAAAAAAAAAAAAAAAAAAAAAAANAAAAAAAAGTTAAAACCTGTTAGAGATCTCTTGAGATAGACAGACAGATAATTAAACTTCAAACACTGCTGCTAAAAACAGTCTTGCTGCTTTTGTTTAGGCTTTCAAAATGCAGCAGATTAATGCTTCTATTGTATGGAGGGGGAAATATGCTAATTTGAAGCACATTTCCCATCAGAATCCCTTTCAGTCATGTCATAGTTGAGATATGAATGTTGATAAAAGAGGGAAGAATGGAGAGGCCTGTATTATGAGAGCGCTGCTGTTTGTTATTATGCATTGAGAACGGGGATGAATAGAGCTGAAGAGTTCAGTCACCCATGAAGACCCGTGGCCTGCTGGCTGCACAGAGATGAGCGGGTTCTCATGGGCTCAGTCTGGTCTTCCTTCCAGACTGACTCTTCTTGAAGTCTTTTCTACGCAGATGCATACATCAGGGGGCCACCACACACCTCCTTAAAGGACAGGAGTATTGGTACAATTAACTTATTAATTTTCTGGGAGAGAAAGTCAGAAGAGGAACTTTAACCCAGACCTCTAGTTCATTGGCCAAATAGAGAAGCAAAGGAGCAGTTCAAGGATTTGGCTTTGCTGAATTCAGGATTTACTAGAAGACTTTATCTTCACCAGTATAGCCATCCCAGAGCATACAAATTCAGATCAGACACTGCTTTGTGCGTATGTCTCTGTATATGTATCAGTATACAGTTTTGACAACTTGCACTAATACTATTTAGTTTATAGGTTGAAAAATTCCCTCCTCTTCCTTGCTTCCCCCACTGCTACACCCAAACACACACACAAGTAAAATTTTGAGCAATAAGCTTGGTGGGGAATCCACATAATTTGTGTGCATTAACATCCAATAACAACATATGTTATGATTAGGAATTCAGCAATTTTTCTGTCTTTGGCCAGATTACTGTGGTGTCTTTGGAAATCTTGAATGGAGGCAGCCTTGTGGCCAGTACTCACCTAATAATATGCTTGTCCATCTCTCATACTTTTGTAAGCAAATATACTAAAGATATAATCCAAATCTTCAATGGTACTTCAGAGAGCACACTCTGAGAATCCTGCCACAATCAGGAATAGTATCCTCATGTATGCTGTGTTTATTATGTGAAATAATTTCTTTATTTATTTTAAAAAGCAAATGAAACATCAAACACAATAAAAATATAAATAAAATTTGCTTAAGCACATATAATCCTAAATATATTTATCACAATCCTATAAAACACAGAGACAATATGGGTTAAGTTAAAAATATTTTTATGTGTATTGTCTTAATGGGAAGAGAGTATCAAGCAATCTTTTTGATTCAGGCTACATCAGGAGAGTTCTGAATAGTGCGAGCTGTCTGAGATTACTAATTGAACATTGACCTTTTTAATATATATTTTTTTCATTTTGATCAATATTAAATTCATACACAGTAAATCTGCCTGTGATTAAGTGAACTAAAAACAAAATAGCAGTAACTTTGTAAACTGTTCTTAAGTACTTTTTTTTTTTTTTTTCATAACCAACCAAGTTCTATCCTGGTCCTTCCTACTGGTAACATTCGGCTGCAGGATTGATCTTGTATTTTGTAGCAAGAATTAAGTTGTTCTGAGTTTCTTGGGGTCTGAGGAAGTCAGAAAAGCTATGCACTAATGGAAAATTAATCTCGGAGAAATGCACGTTTGATCATTTTTTCTGTTTTGGTGATGTCTGTTTTATTTCCTGTTTTGTGACTGGAATACTTGGAACAAGTAAGAGGAGAAAAGCCCTTCACTTAAAACACTTCTGGAAACTATGTACATAGGGAAGAAGTGTTGCAAGCAGTCGGACATCTTTTCAACTGTTATCCTGTTCTAATTTTTCAACTTATTTTTAGTAATAAAACTTTAGAACTGATAAAAACTGTGTGTGTGTGTGTGTGTGTGTGTGTGTGTGTGTGTGTGTGTGATGTATATGTATATGTATATGTATATGTATATGTATATGTTCTTGGTACCACAACATAAGCATTGCCTTGAACCTGGCATTGAATGATGCCAAAAATGAAGCTTAGTCCCATGATGGCCAACACTCCTATGAAGAGCATCCTCAGAGGAGCAGTGAGTAAGCTTGGTTTGGTACACAGATTGTTTTCACAGATCTGGGGTTCTTCCCTGATAAGCCCCACTATGCAGTTTATTTTGGGAATTGGCTATTATGGTAGGGAGTGAGCTGAGATTGAGGATGTGGGATGTAAACTGGGACATGAAGACCCATTGCAAGAGAGATAGAAGGGTGATGATGGAGAACAAGTTAGGAATCAGTTCAGAATACCATTGGAGAGCATAAAATGCCCAGTTTGAGCAGCATGTGCAGCAGTATCAAGTCCCAGGGCAGGGAAGCAGCAGCCCTTTAGATTCAGCCCTTATGAGAGAATAGCATCTTCAGCCCTGGGAAATGACAGCACCAGAAAGACACAGAGCAAGTTCAGATACAAAAATAGCAATAAAGAATTAGGGGTGACATGCTTCAACAAGATTTTTTTAAATGATGTGATAAATAATGGTCTAAGTGTAGTCAGGCAGGTAGAGGAGTTTGATCTAGGCAAGCACCAAGTTTGGATAGACCTACTTGAGCGGCACAAAGCAGGCATAAGGAGTAGCAATGAGCTGAAGTTAAGAAAAGGAATGCTTTAGGATGCGTATGAATAAAAGCTTCCTGTGTGTTAGAACTGTGGAATAGTTTCCCAGGAGAAGTGCTGAAAATCTCGGCATTTGGGGCTCTTCAAGGCTAGATTAGACAGAGTGCTAGAAATAAATACTATAGAATATAATTCTGCCCTGGCAAGGGAATTTTCTAGTCAGGGAATTCAGAATGAAGGCTGCTACTCTGTCCTTAACTCACCCCTTAGTGCTTTTGTATTGAAACTTGTTTTGTATGCAGGATCACACAGTTCTGAGGTAAGCCAATGCTTAGGCACAAGACGTTCCAGACAAAAACTCCAGATTTCCTAGCTTTAGTTGGTTTGTTACTCAAAGTTATGATAGGTTATTTTAAATTACCTTGAGCACCCCAAGAGTACACTTAACGTTTGTGTGTGATAGCCCCTATACAAGTGAAGGGACTGTTAAACACTTCAGCTGCCATTATTTAATGCTTATGAACTGCATACTCAAGTGCATTGTAAAGTACGGGGAAAAAAACGTTACTTTTATACATGAACAGGATTCCAGTAGATGCAACATTGCAGATAGAAAGAAGGTCTTGGAAAAGCAGCGCTGGTTCAAGTTGCCTGCCACATACTTAGCAGATGAGTTAATTGGGAGCCTACAAAGAACAACTGCCAGTGTTCTGTAGTACTTTTAATGAGGAAAATCTGTACTTGTAGAGAATATGATAATTAATTGGGAGACCTTTTTTGATTTTTACAGAACATGAATAGAAAATATATTTTATAATTCAATAGGTATCATGCAGCTGCCACAGGCGAGTCCAGTCTTTTGCACAGGATAGATTGCTCCTACTGAAATATATAGCTGACTCAGAAGGTGTTGACACCCATGTTTATTTAAGCAGAGTTCTAAAAAAAACCCTCCTACTTCAGACATTTATTTTAGCACTTTTTCTGTCAGTATTAACCAAAAGTTCATGGCTTTTTAATTTTCAACTGTGCTTCTGTACACGCACACTCAGATAGATAGATAGATAGAAGTCCTATCCATACAGTTCATGGAGACTTGCAACAAGGCAACATAGCATATTAATAACAGTAAATCGTACATAATATAAAAACCCCAACTATCCACACCCCACCCCTTTCCACCCACTTCCATTCCCCTGTTTCTCAACTGGGGCAGAGTCCTTCCCCACTGAATTTCCTTCTCTTTAAATTTCCACACCCCACCCACCCATTCTCCTGCTCATTCTTGTATTCCCCACTTTCATAAGAACATAAGAAGTACCATACTGGGTCAGATCAACGGTCCATTGAGTCCAATATTCTGTCTCCGACAATGGCCAATCTCAGTTGCTTGGAAGAGGTATCCAACAGGTCGCAATGGGGCGATCCATTCCCTGTTGTTCACTGCCAGCTGCTGACAGTAAGAGGTTAAGTCCCTCCCCCATACCTACTTGGCTAATAGCTGTTAATGAACCTACCCTCCAAGGACTTATCCAATCATTTTAAAAACCTAGCTATACTACTGGCATTGACCACAGCTACTGGCAACAAATTCCACAAGTTAATTGTGTGTGATGAGTGAAAAAATACTTTTTAAAAATTTGTTTTAAATTTGCTGCCAGTTAGTTTCATGGAGTGAACCTAGTTCCAGTGCTGTTTGAGAGGGTAAAAATAACCACTCCCTATTAACTCATTTCACACCACTCATGATTTTATAATATTCTATCCTATCCTTTTTCAGTCACCTCTTCTCCAAGCTGAAGAGCTCTAACCTACCAAGCCTCTCTTCGGGTGGAAGCCATTCCATATCCTTTATCATTTTTGTTGTCGTTCTCTGTACCTTTTCTAATTCTAGTATATCTTTTTTTTTAAATGAGGCAACCATATTAAATGAGGCAACCTCATTTAAATGAGGCACACAATATTCAAGGTGCAATTGCACCCTAGACTTATATAGACAATTTATGATATTTTCAGTTTTATTCTCTATCCATTTCCGAATATTTCCTAACTTTCTGTTTGCTTTTTTGACCACCGCTTCATATGAGCTGAGGATTTAAATCTGTTGTCCACAATGGCTCCAAGATGTTTCTCCTATTTAGAAGTTAGCATTGTGTACATATAGTTTGGATTATTTGTGCATTTGTCAACATTACATTTCATCTGCCTAGTCACCCAGTCTCACAAGATCCTCCGACAATTCTTCACATTCCACTCAGGTTTTAACTACCTTGAAAAGACTTGTGTTGTATGCAGTTTGATCCCCTCACTCTTTACTACCTTTTCCAGATCATTAATGTAAATTAGGGGTGGGCATTTGGATTTGGATTAAATCCATAACTGCTTGTAACAGGCAGCTACAGATTAATCTGTACTGAACTGCAATACCCTAATTGTAGTTTGGTTTAATTTTTTTAAAAAAACAACCAAAACCCATACATGTGCAAAATGGCCACCAGACCATTCTGTGCATGTGTGGCCTTTTTCAAAATGGCAGCATCAGCATTGCTGTCATTTTGGAAAGGGCACCTGGTCTGCACATGCACAGTGGCCATTTTGTGAATGCACAGACCAACGGCCCTTCTATAAAATGGTGGCGGCGCTGCTGCCGCCTTTCTGGAAAGGCAGTGCAGACACACAACAGTCCAGCAGCCATTTGTGCATGCGCAGTCCTTTTATTTTTTTTAATTCTTTTTTTTTTTTTAAATGAATTTAAATAGGGTTCCGTAATTAAATCTGGAATTAAAGATCTGAACCATAATACAGATCTGGATCCGTAAATCCCTCTGGATAACCATACCTATTGAATATATTAAACAACAC
The DNA here is from genome assembly GCA_003113815.1 of Sphenodon punctatus. NCBI lineage: Eukaryota > Metazoa > Chordata > Lepidosauria > Sphenodontia > Sphenodontidae > Sphenodon > Sphenodon punctatus. The sequence continues at coordinate 8,559,945 of QEPC01000801.1, read as the reverse complement.
CAGTCCCAGTACAGACCATTGGAGCACTCCATTCTCTACTTCCCTTCATTATGAAAACTGATCATTTAGTCCTATTCTTTGTTTCCGAACCTTCTAACCAGGTACCAATTCATAATATGACATTGCCATGAATCCTGTCCCATGAATATTTAATTTCCTCAAGAGTGAAAGATCTTATCAAATGCTTTCTAAAAATCCAGATATACTGTGTTGACTGACTAACCCTTATCCACGTGCTTATTTACACCCTCAGAAAATTCTAATAGATTAGTGAAGCGTAACCTCCCTTTGTTCTTCCCCATTATGTTGTGTTTATCAATATGCCTATTCAGTAAGTCTATTCTTAACCTTTTCCACCAGTTTGCTGGTACTGATGTCCGGCTCACTGTTCTGTAGTTTCCAGGATTGCCTCTGGAGCCCTTTTTTAATATTGGTGTTATGTTTACTGCCCTCCAATCCTCGAGTACAGTGGCAAATTTTAGTGATAGGTTACAAATTAACAATAGTAGGTTTGCAATTTCATATTTGAGTTCCTTCAGAACCATGGGGTGAATACCATCTGATCCTGGTCATTTGTTACTATTTAGTTTGTCAATTTGCTCTAGAACCTCTTCCAGTGTCACATTGATTTTTCATTTCATTTCATTGTTAATTTATACCCCGCACTCTCCCAACCAAAGTCAGCTCCAGGCGGCTCACATCAATAATATATACAGTATTAGGGTTTTTATCCCACGCAGGGGAAATCCAGCACCCAATACACCAGAAAACCCTACCCTTCCATTTAACATTTCAATAATAATAATAAATAATAATAATAATTAATATCATCTAACAATATGCCTTACTAACCCATCCCAGTATCCACTCTACCAGTATCAAACTATCCTTCCTTCCATCCCCTGCTGCCACCAGGGGTAGTTCTCCCTCTCTCACCGGGGGGAGAGGAAGGCTTCCTCACAACTTTCACCAGTAGAAACCTCACATTGGGCAACCCCACCAGCGACCCCTCCAGACCCGACCAAAGGGCACAATCAAAGGCCCCTTTGATCGTGCCCCTTCGAACTGTGCCCCTGAAACACGCCTCTGGCACGACTGGCAACCGCCCTCGGTGTTATGGGGAGCGGCCCAGAAGAAGCCCTCCCCAGGCCCCACCCCCGCAAGGGGGGGAGGGAGTGATGTTCCATGGCCCCTGTTCTTTGTCATGGGGGAGGGGGAGATCTTGCTTGCTGGGATGATCTCAGCGCTGCCTCTGGGACCCTCCAACAGATGCCTACAACGTTCCCCGCGGCTGCCCCCAATGTTATCGAGACAGTTCTTCTGATTCATCACCTGCAAAGAATACTTCCGGCATGGGTATCTCCCCATCATCCTCTGCAGTGAAGACTGAAGTGAAGAATTCATTCAGCTTCTCTGCAATGGTCTTATCCTCCCTGACTGCTCCTTTCACCCCCTGGTCATGTAAGGACCCAACTGACTCTCTAGCAGGGTTCTTACTTCTGATGTCCTTTAAAAAGTTTTTATTATTAGTTTTTGCATCTTTAACAAGTTGCTTCTCAAATTACCTCTTGGACTGGCTGCCTTATTAACATTTTACTTCTAATTTAGCAATGCTTATGTTCTTTCCTATTAGTAGAACTAGATTTCCATTTTTTAAAGGACACCTTTTTTGGCTGTAATAGCCTCCTTCACTTCAATATTTAGCTGCGCTGGCAGAGGTTTGGTCCTCTTGCTACCTTTTCTTACTTGTGCAATACATTTAATCCCATGCCTCTTGCAAACATTTAATCTTCGCAACTGCTCCTTTTAGTTTCCCTCTAACTAGCTTTCCTCATTTTTGCATAGTTCCCCTTTTTAAAGTTAAATGTTGCTGCAGTAGTTTTACATGTCGTTCTCCCACCTATAAGTATGTCAAATTTGATTCTATAATGATGACTATTGCCAGTCGGCTCTACCACCGTTACCCTTTGCGCCAGATCCTGAGCTTCCCTTAGGACTAGAACCTCATGGGTTCCAGGACCAGCTGCTCCAAGGAACAGTCATTTATGACATCTAGAAACGTTACCTCCGCATTATGCTCTGAGGAGTCTGCACCCATTTCAATTAGGTTAATTGAAATCACCCACTATTATTCTGTTTATTTTACTTTGTATGTTATGGCCTTGGGGCTTAAACAATATATATATAATAATATATATATATATATATAATTATTCTGTTTCTGACTTTAGTAGCCTCTCTAATCTCCATTAGCATTACATAGTGAGTCTCCCCATCCTGGTCAGGGGGTGGATACTAGACAACCAGGGGGTTGTGGCATTTCCAGCCTCCTTCCAAGTCCACTGCCCTGCCCTTCCCTCCTCTACCCGCTATCCTTTATAAAAAATATTTTTAAAATTTGAATGACTGATATACCATATATTTTAGTTGAGATTGATGTGTGCTTACAAAGGAATAGCACCTTCAAAATAAATGTATGCCTGCTGCAATGCTCTCATTCTGACAACATCTCCAAGCTTGGGAAAAGCATGTAAAACTAAGCTGAAGCTGAGGATAACAGCTGAACCAAGGGGCTGGATTTCAGCAGACTATGGTAACTTTCTTGCTTGGGCCACATCATTTCCATGTGATCTTGGACAAATTACTTACGTTAATGATATAAAAGGGTTCAGAAAGGGACTGGGTAAGTTTATGGTGGCTATAGCCATCTGTTGTTTTTTAACCAAGATGTTGAGGGGACACAAACTCTTGACTTTGAGAAGGTGGGAGTGCATGAATGAGGCTAGTCCCTGTTTCTTGTACTCTTCACTTGAAGCATTCAGTTGGCCATTACCTGAGAGAGAATGGCATTGATCTGACTCAGTCTGTCGTTCCTCTACTCTGTGACTCGTTTTCTCCAGTTGTGGACAGATGATCAATACAAGGGCCTTTTAAAGACTTAATTTATGTTTATAAATTGCTTTGGCACTTTGGGATGGAAGTCATTATGCTGCCCCATGCATTACTAACATGCGGGGAGCGAGGGAGTGGGGGAAGAGTTGCCCCATTCTGTGATGAAACCCCACTCTTGCATTGTTCCATGCTACACACTAGGGATGTGCACAGTAACTTTCATTTTCGTTATTACTTTTCTTTTCATTATTAAAATGTCGTTCGTTTTCGTTCTATTTTGTTAGTCTTTGTTTTGTTTTCATTTTTACTTTAGTTTTTGATTTCCATTGGTTTCAATGGAAAACACATTTTCACCTGTAACTTTTTTGTTTTTTATCTGATTTGGATGAAACATGTCTACTCCCAATGAAGGAGTGTTACTATTTCTGCCAAATTTAGAAGGATTGGATAAAAGGTCCTGATGTTATAAGCAATTTACTTGTAAATATATTTCCGGCTGTAACGTCTTTGTATTCCAGCCAGTTTACATGAAAATTGGCAAGATTGTATCTCTAACCAATAGGATCATCTCTGCCAAATACTGGAAAGATTTGATAAAGGGGACAAATGTTATAAGCCTGCACAACATCTGCAGAGAATGAACATATGCCAGGGATTCTCTTATGTTTGTCTCTGTGCTACAAGATGTGTTTGTGATGCCAATTGGCCAGCAGAAATGTCCCCCATATATCATTCTGTGCAGCGACCACCACAACCCCTCTCCCTCACTCATTACTGGGAAGTTGGAAGCATCTGCTTAGGAAAGAGCCAATAAGAGATTCTCTCATGTTCTTTGTCACAGTGCTGCAGGATGTGATTGTGATGACAATTGGCCAGCCTGGATGTGTGAACCGTGTCTCCTGATTGCTGGGATGCTATCCCTCTGCCTTGCTGTCTGAAGTCACCCAGTTCACCCAACAATTGGGTAAATTGTTACCACCCAATTCACCTGGTGGTAACACAGGACTGTTTACCATAAGTAGAGGCACACAGCATCTAGTGAAAAGGCATAATGGATCTTTGAAGCCTACTCTAAAGTTTGGTCTTGTACTCTCTGAGCATGGTCAAAGGGCAGACCAATGTGCTATAGTGGGAGGAGTCAAGTCTGCTTAACTACCCTGGACTCAACCTAACTCAGGGCTAGTCTTGTCACCCTACAGCCTTGCCCAGGAAGGGAGATACCACACAAGGCAGGCAAGGGAATGAGCAAGGGGTCTAACTCTGACCCAGCCTAAGGCAGCAGGGTGCCCCACAAGTGCAAGGCACTGGACATTCTTTTCTGACTGCCCTGACACTTTACCATGGGAGCTGTGCATTGGTAGCCAGCCATAGAAGGCTTCTGGCCCAAATCAAATCCCCTGAGATTCTTAGCAGGCTCTAGGTCAGTTCAAATGTGGCACTCGGCCATGGCTGGTCCTGGGCCCCATGCTGCTTCAGTGGTCCTACATCTGACTTCATTGTATCTCAGTCTCAGCAGCTGAATTACAGTTGCTTGTAAGAATTTCAGCAGCCAAGACCACAGATCTCCAGCTCCAACAGCCAATCATGAAACGGGAGAGTCTTGTGTACATGCACGTGTATGTGTGTGCCTCGTGGTTCTCCACCACAAGACTGAGATTTTGGTACGTGGCTCTTGAGGTTGGGAACTTTGCCTGCCCATGCTCTAGTGTCAGGTGAGAGCTTGTCCTTGCTCTGGAATGCTGAGGTATAGGAAGGGGCGGGTTCTTGGAATCCAGGACGGATTTGGCGGGAATAATGTTAACAAATGGGTTAGACAAGTGGAATGGACTGAGTTTATGCTGAATTTCAAATTTGTCTTGCGTTAGGTGAAAGTTAAGGTCCTAAACAACTTGAGGAGTGCATGATCAGAAATAAAGATTTTAGTCTTATATTGGATTTGAAATGTACTGCAGCTCCCAGAGTCAATGGAGAGAGATGGAGAGATGAGCAAGTGAGTCAAGAGTGGCATGCACACAGATCTGATGTCTAAGCTGGCAGTGAGACATCCCTGGAGACAGTACATGAGAAGAGGGAGCAGAGACTGGAATCATGCAGTATTCCATAACGACTGAATGAGGGGGTGTTTAATGGTTGGTGCATGAATTTAAGTTATAAACAGATGAAAATCTACAGGGAATGTGGCAAGGTAAATGCTGTGTAAATAAAATGTTTAAATCTGTAACGCATTTTAACTCAAAAACCGAGTCAGCCCCATCCCTTGGTATCGATGCCAGATGATAGAGCATAGCATAAAGTGAAGTGCAATTTGGCAGGAAATGAACAAGCATAAAGTATGGCATTTGGTCATGGAGCTTGGGTACCATAATTCAACTGCTACTTGAAAACAGCTGCAGTTGCCAATGTGAGATTCCAAGGATGATAAAGATCCCAAAGTCTTCTGCCTCCTAAAGAGAAAGAGAGTAAGGCCTTTTTCACACAGACACTCTAACACTGATAAAATGGGTGTTACATTTTATTATAAATGTTGCAGGGCACCCATAGAGCACACCTGCAGCCCTACAATGTGTATAATCCGTGTTAGAGTATCTGTGTGAAAAGGGCCTAAGAAGGAATGGATACTAAGCAGCATGTAAGCTCTAAAGGTTTTAGTACATTTCTTTGAATGGGAATGTTTTTCAAGTGCGTTGATAACTAGGTTGTTTAAAACACTTACAGGTAAAATAAAGGCGTCAGGCCTCTGGGGCTTTAAATGTACCCATTGAAATTTCTGTGAGCAGAGTTGGAGAATCTGCAAAACATTTCAAGAAAAGGGAGAGCACTGTAAAGGGGACATCTTCCACTATTAAAGTCAATGGGAGTTGTCCATTGACTTCAGTGGCTGTAGCAGTGGTCCCTCGGCAGCATTTTTACAAAGGGGAAATGTTGTAGACTTGTGCAGCTCTGTTTCAAGGTTTGATGTATATTTTGTGATGTCCATATTAGCTGAAATAAAACTTGACAGCTCAGAAACTGCAGGCGTGGAAGCACACTGTTATTGGTCAAATGTCAGTTGGACTCAATTTTGAGAATGCGGTTCTTGTGGGAGAATCTACTATGGTTTAACCCACATGCTGCAAACGGTGGGCCACCTTAGCCAGTTTATACGGGAAAGTGGAATGAAAGCTGTGCTACCCCTTCTGAAAATGGTGGATGACAAATTATTAATTTAGTATCATTGCAAGTCAAGTCCTCTCTCCTTTAATTGTAATTGGAGAGATTTTTACGTCTTCCAAGGCATCCCTTGGCAATACCTTTTCTTTATTAACACAGGCCATGTATTGCTCACTGTACTCTAATCTCCACTAACAAGAATTTGCTGGCCTCTCCTTTCAGGCTAGTTCCTTTGACCAGAGTTTTTAAAGTCTGAATGATTAAAGTTAGGGTTAAGGCTACATTTAGTCAACTAAAAATGAAAAACCCTTTGAAAGTAAGGCTACTTCAATTTAGGAGCCTGAATATTGATTTTTGCACTCAACCTTTGCACCCCAAAATGAGAATTTTTACTTTTGATTTTAATAAGAGCTTCAGTGAAATGACTCATGAGTTAAGGGCCATATGTATTCAAGGGCTGTACCAGTTGTTTCCATTACGTTCCTACATAAGAACATAGTGGTGATCATTGAAGTTTGTGACCAGTTATGTGGACCTCCACAATATCTGTGGCTTTTTAGAAAACATTATCATTGTGCTATAGTAAGTTCATCCTCTATTTCCTGGAACTCATTCTCTGTCCTTGTGGAAGCATACTATACGATATGGGTCTAGGGACCCAATTCAGCTCTTATCCGGAATGGTTTTTTTACTTCAGTGGAAGATGACTAGACCCCATATATTTTGTGTGCTTATATGTATGCACAAACACACATTAAAGTATTCCATGTTTGTGTGTGTGGTATTTAAAACTTCTATCATTACTTTCCATGTTCATTAGGGATAACACTGTTATATTTGCTAAGTAGCTGCATCATTTGAATTTTTAAAATTTTCTTTCTCCAATATTTCATTTGGGGTGAACCCACACGTAGCTCTGCTAAACTCTGATGTCCGTGGGGCCCCATAAGCTGTATAATCAGCCCTGGATGATCCCTGGATCGCTGTTGTGTGTGAGGGAGGCACTCTGATTTCCAGCACCACTTTAAACCCTGATCTGACGTTTACATCAGCATGTAATAATGCTAGTTATAAGGGGGGGGGGGGATGTTTGGCAGAATATGCAAGGCATTATACCATTCTGTGGAACACTTTAAAAGCCTGCTTTTCTTTCTTGTACTACACACTAAGTGTGAACTCTCACACAACTCTGTTAAACCCTGATGTCCACAGGCCCCTGGAAGCTGTTTAAACATCCCCATATGATCCCCAGATAGCTGTTCCGTGTGAGCCCTGCTTTAAACTCGAATCCGTGTTTACATCAGTGCCCCCATTTCTTTTGTGTGTGTGTCCTTTTTAAGGGCTCCTGGCCAGGCTGGGAATATATTGCAATCAGCAGGGTGTCGGTTGGCAGCCAGGTGTTGTGCCTCTCTATGATGGTGGTGGACCTGTCCCACAGGTGGGTTTGCTGCCCTGTCCACATGGGCTGGTGAGGTGTGAATACCCATGCCCCGCATGGAGCAATCTGGCTTTTTCCCAGTTGCTCTGTGTGGGGAGAAGGGGGGTGGGTGGGTTGCGGGAGCATCTACCCACCCACCACCACTTTTACATGGGCTTTTGTACATGTGGGGGATGAGTGGACCTGTGTGGTAGCATCTTATTTAAAAACGGCCTTTGAGTTGCAGGTGAAATGTCCTTCTGATTAGTTCATGCATTGCAATTGGCTGGCTGTGGGCATTTTTACACACACCTTAAAGTTCAGTCTTTTGGGTTTACAAGTCCACAAGTAAGTTCCAGATGCATCCTTCACACACACACACTGCCCTGAGGCAGTTCCTGGATGCATTCTTCACATAAACACTGCCCTGAGGCAGCCTAAAGTAGCCGCAGCTGTAGAGGTGACTGGTGAGGGGCTGCCATAGAAACCAAGTGACCACAGCTGCCTGAAGCAAAGCAGTTAACCAGGAGAACTTTTTACACACACAAGTTCTGGGAGAAGTTCTACGCAGAAGTTCAAAGAGCCAGATGTTTAAGAACTGGGTGAGTGATTTAGAGAGACACAAAGTTCAGGATGTAACCGGAAACATGCAGAAGAAATCTGTGTGTAAAACCACCCATTCTCACGCTTGGTATCTGAATCAATGGCCGTTTTTACACGAGACAGACCCACTCATGCAGGTTGTTGCATTGGCATGAGTGGGTGCCGCCCATGCGACCGCTGCAGCGGGGGTGTGTGTGTGTGCATGCGCTCCCGCAGCCCCCACACCTCCATCCATCATCACCCATGCGTGGAGCAATTGGCCAAAACAGTGACAGCTCCATGTATGGGGGTGCGGATGGTAAGTGTGTGCGCTTGTATATGCACAGCCCCTTGCGCTGGCGCATCCCCTCCCCCCTGCCGCAGCACATTTAAAAAGGGCCAATGTGAATTCCTTCAGTTGTGATTGCTCTGATTTCAATCTACCTGTTATTTTTATTTCGCTCATTACAATTTTGAGGCATGGATTCTTTAGTCTAAATATTCTTTGTGACTGTCAGTGCTCCGTGGCATTAATAGTATCCACTGTTTTTATTTACAACCTCATGTCTCCTCTGAGCACCAAGGGCACAGGTGATTTGGTTGAGGAGACAATGTCTTGGATTTTTGGCTGGATCAGAACTTCACTGTGAAGTTAATTTAAATTGTGCTGAGTTAAAGAAATTCTTGATGAATTTGGGGCTTGTATCGGTTCCACCAAGTTTGCCTCCAGAGAAACAGACACATCTCCTCCCCCCCCAAGTACATATTGCACATGTACTTTCACAAAGTACATGTGTAATATTGCTGCAACATGTGTAATATTGTGCGGTCTGGGCCCCTCCTACCTGAGTGACCGCCTCACTCCTCCAGGCCCTGGAACGACCTCTGCGATCTGCCGGGGGCACCTTCCTGGAGTGGGCGTTCTCGGTGGTCGCACCACGGCTGTGGAACTCCCTCCCAGAGGAAGCTCGCCTGGCTCCCAGCTTGATGACCTTTCATCGGGCCTGTAAGACCTGGCTGTTTGGGCTTTTTTGGGGGGGTGGGGGGTAAGGGGTGAATGGGTGTTTTGCCAGTGCTTTTACTTCTTTTATAGTTTGTTTTATATTGTTTAAGTAACCCCTTTTTTATATTATGGATTATTTTTAATTGTTTTAATTGTATGTGAGCTGCCCCGAGCTGCCATTCAGCTGGAGGGAGCAGGATATGAGTCTTTAAATAAAAGAATAAATAAATAATATGACTCTGAGGTCCTTGCAGTGAGGATCACTGTATGCCTCCGCTTCCCTGGGCATGTGCAGGGATGATAGGTCCAGGGTCCCCAACACACCCCACTTCTCATGAATATTCTGCGAGAGCTGCTGGATACTGAGGATGCTCCCTGCAGGTGCTGGGACTTACTGCAGTTGCGCTGATACTCTGGAACCCACTTGGTATACTGTCACCTATGAGGGCTTACTGGGAGGAGGTTGAAAACCCAGACCTGGGATCAGGGAACCGCCTGTCCTTCACATAAGGGTTACGGCACATGGCGGGCCTGATCTTCTCCCCTCTCCCTGCCCTGCGAGGGCGAATGCAGCTGCTACACTTTGGACCGGCAGGAAGGGTGTTTGGAGGGCGGGGAGAGGACATGTGCTCCTCCGGGTCCCCCTTCTCCCAATCAGCACTTTGGAAGGAGGGGTGAGTTTGCTTCTCCAGGCCCAATGCCCAGACTTTGCCTTGTGGCAGGACTGCACAGGCCATTATTTCACATTGTGCAACCCTAGCCCCGTCCGAGTGGGGCAACAGTAACGTGATGGGTCACCGGCCTTCTGTGGCTGATGCATCGGGGGAGGAAATGAACATTCCCACCCCCCTGCAGCCATCACCAGCCCCTCCGCACCACGAGTCAGGCCGAGGAGCCGGCCACATGGGGCTGGATGCCTGGACTCCTGCTGTGCTGCAAGATTGGGCCCACTGCTGCTAGATAGCTGATGAGGGATGGAGGAATGGGCGTGCTCTCCCCGCCCTCCAAAAAGTTGATTGGGGGGGAGGGGCTGTCCTTTCCCCAGTCAGCTGTTTGGAGGGCAGGGATGAGCTTGCTTCTCCAGGCCCGATGCCCAGGTTTTGCCTTGTGGCAGGACTACACAGGCCATTATTTCACATTGTGCAACTATGAGCACATTGAGCCCACTATGCAGCCCTAGCCCGGGTTCAGCAACAGTAATGTGAAGGGTCATCGGCCCTGTGTGGCTGATGCATCACGTAGCAAGCAGCTGCTCACGCAAGGGCGGAACTGGGTGAACGTCTAGCGTCTGCTGTCCATAGAACCCACTGCATCACCGGCTAATGGGGTAAGGTTGCACAAAGGGGAATAACCTCTCATGTGGCCTTACCCAAGGTATCTTCCCTTATTGTTTCCCTTTGTCCTTGAACAGGGTAACAATCTGGGAACGGCTGGGATAGTCGCTGCTCCACTCCCCCTCCTTAGTTGCAGTGTAGCGGGTTCACCAGATCTAGTTCCAACCCCCTAATGTGTCTACCTGGTGCACCCCAAACTATCGTAGTGGGGTGCCTGGAAAAAGGCTTTGCATGGCATGAACATCTATCAGCAGATGTGTGGCTCCACACCACTGCAGCTGCTGCCACCAGCCAGCAAAGAGGCAGCAGCTCTGGGGCTGCTTCTGCCTACTCCCACTGGCTTGTTGTTCAGGCTCAACCTCTTCTGCTCTGAAACCACATGACATTTTTCCAGGGACTTAAAACTAGTGTTCACCAAAAGGAGATTCCTCATTTTGATCAACTGTTCACTGTACTCCACATGCTTTAGCAATCTAAGTAGCGGGAGAGACCATCGCACTTTGAGGCATCCATTTAAGGCTTTAGAGAGTGATTTAGTAGCTGGAATTACTTATGCTTTATATGGCTGGCTTGATAGCTCCTGGGGACTTCAGCTAAGGTTCTGGTCTAATTAATGTGCATTAATGTTGTACAGTTCTGCACTGTTTGTTGAAGAGATCTGTATAGAGAACAGAGAGAAGGAAATATTCCCCTCCTATTAGCTTTATGCTAATAAAACATTTGCTCTAAAGTCTTCAACTGATCCACTAAGACCATCTTAGTTTTAAACATGCAAATGCATAGTTGTTCAGCTCCATTTTCAATGACTAGGCTTCACTGACATTGACTGGACCATCACCAGCAGGTTTCTTGCAAGGATGACAAAGTTATGTGGGTCGGCTGAAAGGTGAGAGAAAAAGATTGAGAAAATTCTTCAGTATCTTTTGATTTATCTGAACGTCCTTTCCATGCAGTAGGGGAGAATTGCATCTGCCCCTTCCCCCCCGCCCATGGGGGTGAGGGGCGTGAGGCCCTTTGCTGCGCCTGCCTAGAGAGGGGGCAGGACAGCAGGGGTTAAGAGTTTTCCTGTCTCTTATACACATCTAGATGTGTATAAGAGACAGCACGTGTGCGGGTGGGTGGGGGGTGCGTGCATGCTCCCGTGCTCCACCCACCTCCACCCATCACCCATGCATGGAGCAACGGGCGCCAATGCTGGTTGCCCTGTACGTGAAGATTAATGGAGGTGAGTGGAGATGGGTGTGCACCCTTCGGAATGGCTGCACACTCCACTAGCTGCCGGCACCCACCCACCCACCGCAGCCCATGTTAAAAAGGGTCATCATTTCAGGGTTCTTCATTTCTCCTTCATCAGCTGATGACATCCCTAGTGCCTGTGGTTTAGGAAGGAAGGCAGGTCCCTGCTCTGTGGTATGTTTTATTGAGATTAACTATTTGCAAGGACAATCCAGAACCCCGAGTTTAGGTCTGGCAGATTAGCCTTTCTGTTGTTTAAAATAATAAGCACTAGTATATTTAGAAATATATTAAAGGCTGTGCTAGTTTTCTTTCATTATAGATGCTTAGAGGTGTGTATTTGAGATAATTTGAGTTCTTGTTGTTACTATTAATATTAGCATTTCTATAGTGCTAGCGATGTACCTGGCGCTTACAAAGAACAAGATAAACACAGTCCATGCCATAGAGCTTACAATCTAAAGACAGGGGGAGGGGAGACAGGGAAGGGGAAACAGAGGGAGAGACAAGGGATGCAACATTCATGAGGATGCGAGAGTTCAGGTACGTCTTTCTAGAGAGTTCTCTGCCCCCCCCCCCCCAATATTCAAACCTTCAGTAGTCATTTGAATTATTTTTTTTAAAAAAGAAGAAATTACTATCCTTTTCGAGAGTTACAAAAGTGAATTTGAGGAAGCTAGGAGCAAACCATAATTGGAGCCTTGCCTGTTTAAGGAAGGCATACAGGCAAGAAACAATGAACAGTAGTGTACGATATCAGCAAAGTGCTCTCAAATGATTCATGCTGTGAATGAGCATTCTGCCATCATTCTCTCTTTTTGAGATCACACTTGACTGCTGGGGTATTTGCCATTCTCATAAACAGAGGAGTCTTCTTGAATGCACAGCGGGAGGAAATAAGGTTGTTACAGAAGAAGCTGTCCTTGGATTCATAGTTGTTATAGAAAGATGCATTTATCATTTGGGAGGTAACTGGATATGGAGGATGTGGAACTTTTTTTTGTTTTGTTTCCTTTTTCCTAAATTGAAGAATAAACTATATGTAGCAGAATCATTCTTTTTCATGAAGAGTGGTAGATGTAAAGTAAAGCTGTTGCTTTCCTTCCTGCGTTTATAATAAAACACTAAGCATTCACTGACGACTCCATTGATTTTACATTGGTAATGTCCCAAGGATGTTTGTAAACCCGGTATGTTGTTCACACAATACAGGATGCAATATTTTAGGTCCTTCTTATATGGAGCCACCCCCCCACCCCCCACGTGTGCGACAGTATGGGTGGTCATCTGTCGGACTGCCCGTGGGGATTCGTGCATACTCCTGCACTGCACCCACCTCCACCGATCCCCCACGCACAGAGGCATTGGGGAAAAGGGAGGTGCCTCCGTGCGTGGAGGTGGGTGGGCGTCCATGTGATGGCCTGCCCATGCGTTGCACACCCGCCTCAGCCTCCACCCATCCCCCTCGCTCCGCAGCACCTCCCTGGTCCGTGTAAAATGGGCCTATGTGTTGTATCAGCAACTGGACTCTTAGGGCTTGATCAGGAGCCATGTTCACTGCACTTTCCCCTTTGGTGGCAATGGGAAAAATGCAGTAAACACAGGTCCCTCAACTTGATTCTTCTCTTTTATGGTGGTAGAAATCAGGACTGCAATAATTACACCAGCATTAGTCCAGTTTGAAAATAGAACTGTCCCTCTTTAACTTCAGTGTTCAGAAAATCCAAAATTTGTTTTACTCCACATTTAGTTACCAGCTTCCCTGACCTAGCTGAAATATTGTTTTTCATCTCCAAAGCCCTTACCTTATTCACCTGTGTAAATACTCCTAAGAATGATTTACGTTGCACACAGATGATGGTTGCTTTTTCATCTGACTTACAGAGTGAAATTCCAATGCAATTGAAGATGGGATTCATCTTGTCCTGAGAGTTTCATAACACAGCCAAGGAAAGGGGAAAGTTGATCCAAAAGTGATTTGATATTGTTTTTCAAGTGGCCTTTTGTCATGCTGTTCAGAAGCAATTAAGCTTTGAATTTCTTTCCCAATGGATTATAGATCATCACATGTTATTGCAGATGACACGACTTGTGGACCTTTCTCAATAAGTGAGAGAAGACAGAGTTGGGAGAAGAGAGAGAGAAAATTGGGACAGATTTTAATATTAGTTTACATTGTAAATCTGGTATAATTCCAATAGAATGATCAATAACATTTGTCCAAAATTATGCCAGCATAATGGGGAGCATAATTTAGCACGGTAAACTACAGGTTGTTTTCAAATGTTTGGGTTTAAGAAGTTAGCACATACCACTACATTGATCAAATTTGTATACAAGTCCATCTCCATACCTGGTAATAATAATCTTGCTCTGAATTTTGGGAAAATTTTAAAATATTTGATTTCCCATGCTTTATTCTTTTTTGCCCTAGTTGCTATAGTAGGTCGACCTTCCAGAAAAGAAAGAGGGAGTGGGTCAAACAGAAATGAAAAGTGAATTGTGATTATGCCATACCCCAATAGATGAGGATATTTAAATACATATTTAAGTTGACAACTAGAAGGAGACTGAAATGATAATTGTCCTCATGTCAGTAATATCCCATAGTTTATAATGATAGCAATATATTTTGTTGATTTTTCTTCCTCTTAGTTGGTACATATGGGTTGTCTCAGCATATTTTTCTGGACTCTCCCTTTATGAATAGAAGTACTGAACTAAACCTGAACTTTGCTGGAGACACTGACTTTTTACCACCTAAAATTGGCAGTGATCACCAGACCAGAAATGGAAATTGGCAGGTACCACTGGATGTACAGGAGTTCAAGGCCACACCAGTACCATCATGTGCCAGCATTGAGAGGCAATGTTAGTCCTTTGGGGATTCAAGGTAAATAAAGGGTTGTGGTGTAATCTAAATGGAGAGTTCAAATATGGTAGCACAGTCATACTGATTTGTAGGATCTGTAACAATGTTTTTATTACTAATGCTTTCCCATGTTTTTAAAATCAAGTTAAGTCTTGCACATGATTGCTTTTAAAAACCTCTTTAAGTTAAATCAGTTTTAAAGGAAATGTCGTACAATGTTAGATGCTTTTCTATTTCCCGTATTGCTCAGCATCATTCTGAAGCTCCCCACAAGGTAGACACTGAGCATAGCACTTTCTGTGCATGCAGATGACGTTGCCTCATATAGTCCATCTGTTTTACGCTAGTGTCCACTGAGCAGGGACATGCCTTTTTCTTCTCTGCTTCAGTGGACAGCATAGGTTCATATGCAAGCAGCGTTGTTTTATGAAAGAGGAGCCATTTTAAGCATAGACTGTTCTTAAGTCTAGTTATTTTCATGTGTCTCAATTTTTGGGCACCCAGCGATAAATATCTTAACAGGATCTGATTTTCGGAAAATGCTAAGACTTCCGTTCCTTCCTCCTCCTCCTCCCCCCCTCTCTTTCGTTTTTTGTGTTTTGCGTTTATTTTAAACCTGAGGTTGGGCAGCCAAAAAAACCCCAAACGAAGGATGCAGAATTGCTATAATCACTTGTCAACATCTTGGTTCAAGATAAGGTAAAGGGTGCGATGTGTCAATAAAACAGAGGATGTCAGCTTTGTTTACTTTCTAATGAAGATTCATTCAGCCCAGTCATTCTGTTATAGGAGTGGATTTTACCTATAAGTGCATCATGGGTGATTTGATCACCAGTAGACTTCTCTGACTCTCCAGGTCAGAGAACTGAGATTTAAACTAGCAAATACACTTCACCTGTCCCCTCCTTTTGCCATCTATATATCTAGATGGCTGTGATTCTCTAAACCCTTTAAATACTTGTTCCATGGTAGTAGGCTAGTTCTAGTCTTGGGCTTATCTTTTTTGTTACCTTGCAACAAACTTTAGGGAAAATGGTGGGATTGGTTAAAGATTTGCAAATTATTCAACTATCTTTGTTCTGCTTCGCTAGGAATGATTGAAGGAAGAACTTGGTATATGTGTTTTGCATTATTAATGACTTATTTTCTAAAAGAAAATAGAAACAAGACCGGAGTGTAAAATTCTAAATCGTATGTAACACACCCTGTCAACATTCTGATATACTTTTCCAGAACTTCACCAGAACAGTTTCTAAATCAGGTCAAGGCAGTGCTTTTTTGACCAAGGGAGGAGTCACAGTAGTAGGCTGATGTTTTGAAAGGAAGGGTTTTAGACTGATGTAGAGCCTGGCCACCCCTGGAGCTGCTCTGGGGGTGCACCCCCTGTGTTTGCCCGCTTTCAGCCCTATTTGGGTCCACAACAGATGGACCAGTGGTTTCCTGCAACTCCATAGTCGGATGGGGCAAAGGACAGCCAGGGCGTGGGGCTGCAGCATGGTTCCGCCGAACAGACGGACAGCAGTTCCATGTTCGGCCATTGCCCCAGGTTTGGCAAGCCTGCTCCACGTGGTGCGCTCAGGATGTTCTGGAGTCCTGCTGGCGGGGTGCCCATCAGGGTGCACATCTGGCGGGTGGCCTTTAAGCAGACTGGCCACCCCAGGGGTGCAGCGGGCTGGTGCAGGCAGAGGTTAGAGAAGCTGTCTGTCTGTTTACACCCAGTGTGATAGTTTGTTCAGGATCGCCAAGTAAGACTACTGGATATGGAGTATTAATCAAATCTGTCTGTAAACTGTAGCCACTTGCTATACAGATACCAGCCTTCATTTTGTACTTCCACAAAACAGCTACAGTGGAGATAACCTTTCTCCACATGCAATTATTTCGGTACCTGCCTGCTGTTTTAAATAGACTTCAAGAGGTTTGTTCTTGATTCTTTTATAATTCCAGAGACAATAGATGACCACTATCCTGTGGACTGCAAAGGCAAGTCTCTGAGACAGGTAGTAATCCCCAAACACCTCTAAATTATTTGGTTTATAAAAATTATTTTCTTTCCACAAACCGAAAACTCAGATGCAAGTATGAGCCATCTCTCTTGTATACTGGACTTCTTGGTAAATTTCAAGGTCTTGTTTGTCTCAATCAGAGAGGTTTCTTCTTTTGGACCTTCTTTCAAAGAAAAGATTAAAGAAGATGAGAAACAGATTGGGATTTTCAAATCCATGCTTATCATGACTTTATGTTTTGAAGTTTTTCTACATGCAGGTCAGTTATCACCACACTTCACAAAGAGTTGACAAAAGATACTCCAAATCTTATTCCTCTGTCTTAAGCCCTTTTTACATGTGCCGTGAGGGGGGTATCAGTGTATGTGGTGGGTGGGGGGAGGGTGTAGATGGACACACAACCATCTCCACACACAGAGCACTCGCTGTTTTCACCAGTTGCTTCATGCGTGTACGATGGGTAGAGGTGGGTGTGCATGCACGCACCCCCATCCGCCGTGGCATGTACACAAGATTCACCCACGCATGGGCACCCAGATTTCTGGGTGTTCATGCATGGGTGCCGCCTGTGTAAAAAAGGGCATAGAGTGGAATCCTTGTGACCTGTATTGAGATGTCAAAATATGGCTTTCAAGGAAGTATGCTTCAAGAAGCAGATTGAAAAGCACCAGATCCCTCTGGGTTAGAGAACTGTAGAACCTCAAGTTCTGTCTCTAGATGCTAATTAAGCCAGATTAGAGTAATGTTGGCCAGGTTGCCAAGCTATATGCATCTCTTTGAACTCAAGAGTGCTGGGGAATTCTGTGTCATTTCTAGAAAGGTTTGAGGATACAAAAAGCAATCTTAATTGGAGCAAACCAAGAGCTAAAAATGCCACCTTAATATCTAATGTCCCTGATATAAAGAACTCAGAAATGTTGGAAATGTCCTATGTGTTAGAAGACTGCAAACAGTGACGGACCCACCTGCAATGAGTTTTCAACAAGCATAGTGTGACTATTTAATAGCTACTTAAGCATAATGAAAACTTGGGGAAGCTATTTCTATCCTTTTGAGAAGTTTTTAAAAAACCACAACTTCAATTTCATCAGAGCAAAGCTGTAATACAATAGATGTGTTTCATTTCATGGCTGGCACAAAAACAACTTGTTTTGCATGTTGAATAGTGCACTGCAATAAACTCCTGCCTCTTCTGACATGAATACTTTTTTCCTAGGCTTTCTCAGGGCACTTTCCGACAAACAGATATGTCAGTGTAGTTGCACCCTTAAATTGCTTTTACTTTGTAATTGTTCCTATGTCAAGTGCACTAAACCGATGTTCTGGAGTAGGAGTTGAAGTATGTACTCTGAAAAAATTAGGAATATATGCTCCCTTTTTCTTTTTACCCTGAAGTAACTGTCATGTGAACAAGGCATGACAGCATACATTTCATTGTGTTCTCTGTTGTGACATGAAGATGTTACTGGAATGGAATATTTACATTGGTTTAATCCAGTCATCGTAGTTACTGTTTGATCATGTCCTTATTAGCAGGACGTGCTTTCTTTTGATCTTTTCCTGTGTTTCAGTGACAACAAAAGGTGGTGGTAAAAGAATACCCTGTACCGAATTTTTACAGAACACCCATCAAGTCTGCTAGGGTCTTCATTATTGCAATTGCTTTATGTGGAAGGCACTCGGATGCTATGGAGAAACATGGCAGTACAAAGCAGAAAAATAGACAATAGAGACTAGTGTAAACTTTAAAGTTTCCTTTTTTATCTGCTGCTTTTTTTCCCCCTTAAGCAACTTTCTGCCATTTTGTAGCTTAAATTTACCACAGAACCATAGAGCTTGAAGGAACCCCAAGGATTGTCTACTCATGCCATTAACAGGATCCACTTTACCTAGGCCATCTTTGAGCAATGCTTGTCTAACCTATTTTTAAAGGCTGCCAATGTTTGGGCATCCACAACCTCACTTGGCAAATTATTATACTACCCAATTGTCCTGGTAGTTGAAATCTTCCTAATCTTTTCTCCATTAATTTAAGCCCATTACCTATCCTCGGTGTCCAAAGGCAACAACTGGGCAGCATTTTTCCTACAGCAGACTTTTAAAGATTTGAAAACTGTAATCATGTCTCTCATTAATCTTTTTTTTCCCCTAGGCTAAACATTCCCGGTTCCTTCAACCTCTCCCTCATTGGTCTTTCCTTCCAAACCCATGATCATCTTTCTTGCACTCCTCTGAACTCTCTCCAACTTGTCAGTATCCTCCTTAAACTGTGTTAACAAACGAGACAGTAGACCACACCAGGTGGGTGTCCACCTGCCCATTTATTAGGTGTTTGTCACCACCCACCGGACCTGCAGTCCCCACTCATGGTGGGGTCTCAGAGAATGTGGATCCTGCCATGAGGGATGTGCGCCCATGTGTCTCCACAATTAGGTTGCATGAAGAGCCCCCATGTGTACAAGTCCACCCCCAGCACCATAAAGTCGTGGGTGAAAATCCTAGAGTGTCTGAGGCACGACTGCTTCCTGCCCCTCTGTCCAGTCTCACACTCACCGGAACTGCCATTGCAGGCTATCCAAAAGTGCATGAAATACATGCAGGGGGCTACCTGTTCACTAGGCTGGACATGCTGAACATGTGAGTGGGGGGCTTCATGGACCAAACAGAGACTCCAGTGGGCTATAGTCTCATTTATTAACAACCAAACCAAGGTGCCCAAAAGTAGACTCAGAACTCTAGATGAGGCCTGACCAGGGTCAAGTAGGCATGACCAGTCACTTCCCTTGTCTTGTAGAGAATACTTCTGTAAATGTTACCCAAAATAGCATTGTTTAGCTTCTACATTGTACTGCTGTCTAATATGAAGTCTGTCATCTACTATAACCCCCCAGATCTTTTTTCAGGAGCAATTTTGCCCAGCCAGTAACCTTCCATTTTGTGTTTTTACTTTTGATTTTCCTCTCCTGCGTGTAATACTTTCCATTTATCATTATTGTCTATGGCCCTTTTTAAACACGCACCCGCACATATACACCGGATGCTCCCCCGTGTGGACGGTGAGTGTCCATGCAGGGGAGTGTCTTGTGTAAAAAGGGCCTATATTTCAGTTTACAAGATTATCATCTCTGTTTACAGATAAGCTGGGTGTTCATTTGCTTTGCTGTATTTTTTTCCCCTTTCTTGATTTCCTTCAAAAAAATATTAGCTGATTTTTCTGCTTCATGGAGAAGGTGTAGTATCCCATCAAAATGTTAAGTCCGTTCCAAAAGGGAGACCGAATCTCTCTTGAATCAGGGGTGTAATCATGGAGACGCCTAGGGGGGACCTGTGCTCCCATTCAAGTCTAGTGCCCCCATTTATTTTTCTCTTCTTTCTGTCTGCTTGTGCCCCCTAGCAAAAAAGTGTCCCTCACATTTTGAGAGACTTTGGTTAGACCACTGTCTTGAATCCAGGGAAGAGGAAGGTCATGGTGGGAAATTAGCATTGTATCTAACTGAAAGTTGATATACCCTCAGTTTTATAACTACTGTTGACCAAAGACCCTTAATAGTGGTTCACATATTTTCCACCTTTTCCCCATTCTCCTATCATGTATTATTTTATATTTATTTGTATTTTAAGAAGCCCATGTCTGTATAAACTCCATTAGTTTCTGAAACTCCATCTACCAAAAAAATCTTGATCTCCTTTTAAAATTATTTTTAGTTTTTTTAAATTTGTTAAATTGGAGTTGATTGTTACTGTGAAGAGGTCCTGTTTTGGTGTGATTCCTTTTATTTAAGGAAGCATTAATTGGGAAGAAATTGGTAGATGTGGCTGAGATCCAGTGTGACAAAAGTTTTGCTCTAATGTTGAATAGTGTCATGGAATGGATTATGAAGATAATTATCTGTTCCAAATTGATGGACCTTCCAACCTAAAATTTTCAGCTCAGAAATTAATCTTTTTAAAACTTAAATAGTTTTGTCACATTGGAAGCAGATAATTCTGGAAGATGCTGTGATCCACGAAAATCTGTTATATAGACTTCAAGCTAGGGCACGATCCTCATACTAATGAAGTCAATGGCAACACTCCTGTTGACTTCAGTGGAGCGAGTGACGATCGCATCTCTGTTCTCTTACATCTTTGGGCCCCTGGGTGCCCAGACTAGTCAGAAGCCAGTGCCTTCTAGAGCCGAGGAGAAATCTTTGTATTTTGATTTTGCTGCAAGTTGCTCTGGAGTAGGGGAAATGTGTGGAGATTAGCATGAAGCATGAGAATGTGAGAGTCTGCATATTTTAAAAACTATTAAATTCATGACAAGTTGGAGCAAATACTGAGTTAAGTATAGGGTAGCCATATATGCAAATTTTAGGCATAAACAAACAAGGCATACTAAACTAGGGTTGCCGTATATGCAAATTTTTGGAGGGCACTTCTAAGAAAGACAGCTTGCAGGTCTGCATTGGTGTCAATGCAGCCCTGCAACCTGTCTTTCTCATAAGTGCCCTCCAAACATTTGCATATATGGCAACCTTAGTTTAGCATGCCTTGTTTGTGTGGCCCCATGCAGAACCCTGAGAAGGCAATAATTTGATATTAATATATCCTGCTTATAGATGAATATCTCCATGTACAAACTCCTTATTTTTCCTCCCTCCTCTTCCACTTCCCTGTCCATCCGCATCGATGGAGCCACCATCCATCCTGTTCCCCAAGCCCGTAGCTTGGTCTTCATCTTTCACACTCATCTTTCCTTATTATTATTATTTATTATTAATATTTATATAGCGCCAGTCATGTACTTGGCGCCATACAGAACATAGAAATGGACGCAGTCCCTGCCTATGGCTTACAATCTATAAGACAAGGAGGGGGATACAGGGAGAGGGGACAGGACAGTGGGAGAGACAGCGGAGAAGACAAATTAACATTCAGGCAGATGCGAAGTCTCAGGTGCATGTGCTTGGCTTGGTTACAATCAGGATGGTTGCAGCAGTCTGCAGAGGAGGACAGACAGTAGGTATATGGGAATGACTAGCAGGCATTGGGAAAGGCGGTGAGGAAAAAGTGGGTCTTGAGGAGGGATTTGAAGGAGCGGAGGGAGGGAGCAAGGCAGATGTGGGTAGAGAGGGAGTTCCAGGCATGGGGGGCAGCGAGGGAGAAGGGTTGAAGGCGGTTAGGTGAGCAGGAGAAATGAGGGAGGGGACAGAGGAAGAGCAGAGAGCACATGCAGGAGTGTGTATGGAGATTAGGTCTGAGAGGTAAGGGGGAGCTTGGTTGTGGAGTGTTTTGAACGTGA